>OZ018328.1:24010950-24180950 GCA_963969495.1 Ceratothoa steindachneri | reverse complement strand
AATGGCATAATTAGACAAATGCTCTGCTTCAGGTCTAGCAGGTATCCTATCCTCCCTAAGTGTTGTCTTCCAGTTCAAAGAGGATAGGATCACCTGCTGGACTTGAAGCAGAGCAGTTGTCTAATTATGCCATTAACTTAACCGTACCAATTTGTCCTGGATATTTTTCCATATATATATATATATAATATATATATATATATATATATATATATACAATGGGGAAAAATCACGAGAGATAACACGGGAAGAAGTATAAATATTTGGTTGTACCACGTAGAGAAAAAGAAAGATTGATTGGAGTAGTACTTTCGTTATCTTAACATTTTCAAACTCACAAACTAGCTCCATTTAATCTTTCTTTTCCTGTGTGGTATAACCATATATATATTATATATATATATATATATATATATATTTATATATATATATATATATATATATATATATATATATATATATATATATATGCGGTTAGGTAAGGTTAATACTAAAAATTCCGTAGTCCGCTTCTTCCGCGCAATTGTTACCTTCGAATCTCCTTTGTTTGGAGCGCATTTGTCATCCATAGTATTCGCTCTATGTTTTTCTTCAAGATTAAGGTATAATATACTAGTTAATTACACTTGTGATGAGAAGTTTTAAAATGCATTTTCTTACTGCTGAGGGTTAAACAGGATTGCCCAGATCGTTCGGTAGAGAAAGCATTACCATGATAGAAATGAATAGTATGAAAACATTTGGTTCCCTGAGAACCCTTCCTCCTCAGAGATCTTAAACCTCAGTCTGGCGGAGGTTACAGGAGAAAAATCTAAACCCAGATAAGATGAAAAGAGAAAAGAAAGATAAATAACGACCAATAAAGATGAAAGAAGGAAGCCGTGGAGAGTAGTATTTATAGGATTGAGACAGCTGACTTCAATCTCAGAGTATACGTCAATGAAGAATACATCTTACCGAAATAAAAGAAGACGTAGTCAAAGCCCTACATGAAGGAATACGCAAATGGACATTTAAGAGGGAGATAGAAGAGGATAGAGCTGTAATTGAGAAATTAATCCTTAATGACAGAATCAGAATATTCCCTTGATACTGCGTCACCATGCACCGTAACGCATTCAAAGATTTGGTATGAGGAAGGTAGAGGGTTGTTGGTGCCGAAATGACCAAAAGATTCGCCAGAGAAACATTACCAAATAGTTGCCAATGAATCACTATTTACAGTGGAAATAATCAAACAGAGAAGGAATGATGAAATGTTGTTTTACATGAAGCGTGCCAGCGTCCTAGAGCAAAAGACAGCTTACATGGAGCTACAAATAAGCTGAGTTGGAACAAAACCTGAGCATGACAAGATGTCACTGTTATGAAAACGACCGTATTTAAGTCAAACTCACTAAACAAGAGTCCAGAATTAGCAAAAGAAAACTAACAGCCGATGAAAGATCAAGGCAGAGAAAATGCATGCCGACCTGGTGCTCCGTGGTGTCAAGAAAGCTTTTGACAAGGTTTGGAAAGAGGCCTAAAATATATGATGATACAAGTAGGCCTCACCCCCATTCTTGAGAGGATTTTATGTGAATACATAATGGAGAGGAAAGCATAGAGACAAATCAGGGAACATAAAGGCCTCCAAATTCGAATTCGAAGCAGAGGTCCCTCTCGGGGACTGCCTCAGTCCCCCTACTTTACAATATCTATACACGTGATTACCACAACCATTCTCCGAGGGCTCGGTATACGTTCAGTTCGCTGACGATATATCAAAAATGTACCACCGCTTTTGTTCACAGGGAATCTATGACGAGAAACACGGCTAGGGAGCTAGCTAACATCAAATATTTTGAGAGAAAATGGAATATATCAACCAATGCCCCGAAATTCAAAATAATTCTCATGTTCTGCAAGACCTTCAACGATATATGGGTGGATAGGGAGCAAATCCCTTAATCCACGGAAGGGACGGGGTTCTGGGGCTCAAAATCACCCCTGGAGGTTACACGAGACATATCGACCGTACAATTGCGAATAGAAAGAGAGGTTTGGGGGAATTTTAACAGACTCCGTGCCTTTAAAACTAAGGTCATTAAATCATGTAAATTACTCTTCTGAATTTACCTGATTTAATGACCTTAGTTTGCATTTATCTTCCTTTTTTTCTCTCACTCTTCGCTCCTCCTAATGTTTCCATTTCATATTAATGCATTTTGTTGATTGGTTTTTTGCTTTTTGGTGGGCGTTCTCTCTCCTCTGTATCATCTTTATATATATATATATATATATATATATATATATATATATATATATATATATATATATATATATATATATATATATATATATATATATATATATATATATATATATATATATATATATATATATATATAATATATATATTACAATTTTCAATACTTCTGTTATACTTTGATAGAGAACTCGAAATAAAGTTCGAATTACTTGTAATCCTCGTATTAATCTTCCCTAGGGTTTTGTTGCATATTTATATATATGAGAAAGCAATAAATGCAAAAAATCCCACAGGTAAATAAAAGTTGGATTTCAAGTACTTTCGAACTTCAGATGGAGTCCTAAAAATAAGGAGATCTACTTATTCATAGGACTCCATCTGGATTTAAATTTTCCTTCTATCGTAACCATACCAACGCCGGTTCTTATATTCACTTTTACTCAGGTTATAATGATAAAGTCAAACGGTCTGTATTTATTTTAATATTCCTCCGGGTGTTGCGAGTCGCCAGCTCGAAATTCTTGGATCTTGAGATTTCTAAGATCTTTGACATAGGTAATAATCTTTGCTTCCCTCAACAATTTCTTGCAGGCTGCCTAGATTTGGCCAAAAAAATCGTTTTACAGAAGTGAACTCCCTCCTGCATACAATTTTAAGAACTCCTTGGTTTTACTGTTTTTTGAGTCCTTTTCCTTGCTTCGCCGCCTCTTGAATAAAATAAATATTTCTGTCATATTCAAATATCAGTCTATCATGCACAAAATTTGGCTTCATAATAATAACAAGAGTATATGGGGGAGGGGGGTTATTCCATCGATGTTCAGTTTGCCCTAATCAATATTTTGGGCAAACCGGTAAATCATTGAGTGCACGCTTGACGCAACATAAATACAATATTAGGAGGGGGAAATGCCACAGCGCTTTCTTTGTTCATTTATCGGAAAACAGTCACCTTATCAATTGGAATTCGGCTAAATTTATTTACAAATCTAATGACTTTATTCAAAGAAATATTGTTTAATGCCCATTCATTAATTCCTCACCTAATTTTAATATAGTCCCCGGCCTCTTTAAACTGGACCCTGTTATTAAATGGCTTATTTATAATGAAATTGTCCATTTATAATCTCAGCCCTTTGTTTTATTAGTTTAGTTATGTTTCTCTTGTTTATTTTTATCTATTCATAATTGCGTCTGTATGTATTTAGTTTGATGACCTAAATGTCTCCATTCTTTGATCACAGTTGGAATTTCGGGAAGTAGACATTATCTATTTGTTTTATAATTCATATTCGGTATCTAAGCCCGTCTTTCGTCTTTGATACTATTTTTCTATTGTGTATTTCGTTGTACATGGGCGAAGCATGAGCTGAACGAGTTCGAAAGTACTTGGAATCCACCTTTCATTTTCTTGTGTAATTTTCTGCATATATACGAGGGGCGGTCCATTCGGATATAAGGAAACGAGATATGAGGAGAAGTGTTTTATTATTTTTCAATATAACTACCCTCAACTTTAATGCACTTACGCCATTTTTCCCTGAGGCTTCGAATTCCCGACAACCAGAAATCTCCCGACTGCTGTTCAATCCACTCCTGGACGGCGAGCTGGACATCTTCATCGACCCTAAACCGGCGTGCACGCAGTGCCACCTTGAGCTGGCGGAATAAAAAGTAGTCGCTAGGGGATCCCAGTGATGGACCCACGTTTCATCACCTGTTACTATGCGTGACTATAATCCTGCCGGGTCTTGGTTGTATAGGAGCAGCAGCAGCTCCTCCGAACTTTGACGACGTTAAAGTTGATCATGGGGCGTGAGGTTTTAGGGGTGCGAAAATGTATGAGAGAAATTCCTTCTAACTTTATAATATAAATAGCCGTTAAACTTAGCAACCAAAAAAATGGACTACGGCCAGTCGTGTAGCTAGAGTATTGGCATTTAAATCAAGAGGTACCGCGTTCGAAACTCAACAGTCCCAAAACTTTTATGAAGACCACTCAAGAAAGAAAACGGAAGAAAAACGTTTGAAGGACCAACTTAACAAGAAAACCACTCAAGAAAGGAACCGGAAGAAAAACGTTTGAAGGACCAACTCAACAAGAAGCACAAAAAAAATCATCAACTCAAGATAAATGGAAGAAAATGAAGATATATCAAGAAAGAAAACGAAGATTAAGGACCAACCTAGCCAAGAAGAATACGGAAGTCAAATAGAAGAAAATGGATTCGAGGAGACAACCTACATCGAGAAAATCAAAATAAAAAAGCAAGAAGAACTAGAATAAATAAATAAATTATAATAAAAAAGCCCCCCCCCACACACATAAGGTTTCTAGGGACCCAACCTTGGTCATGGCCAAATTATCGTGGATGATGTTGATAACATTTCCATGGATGTGATATTACAAGTTCACGCTAGATTTCTTCGACCTTCACCCGTCGATTTTCGAGGATCATCCTCTCCACATTGTCCTCGTTGGTCACGTCTGACGGGCGTCCTGGACGGGGGTCATCTTCAAGGGACTCACGACCATGGCGGAACTCCCTATTCCAGCGAGCAATGGTTGCATAAGAAGGGGCGGTGTTGGTGTACACTGCAACCATGCGTTCATGGGTCTCTTTTGCATTTTTGCTTTCCTTGGTCAAAAGTTTGATCACTGCGCGGTGCTCAACCTTCTCCATTGTTGAAAAATTTGTGACTGACGATCTGCGATCAGCTACTACTTCTTAAATAGACGAGGCAGGAGCGTGCGGCTGCAGGACCTGACTTGACATAACTTGTCCTAATTCCCCCCACAAACAGCCATCCCCCTTCCTCTGTTTTGCCCTACCGATTCGCAAAACTATTGACTGCCCCTCGTGTATATATATATATATATATATATATATATATATATATATATATATATATATATATATATAGAGAGAGAGAGAGAGAGAGAGAGAGAGAGAGAAATAAAAACCCAAAAAACAGAGAGAAATAGAGAGAATAAGAGATAAATAAAGAGAGAAAAAGGGAGAAAGAGAATGAAAATGAATTTTTTCTTGTTTTTTTTAACGCACATTTTGGGCTGCCTTCTTGGTCCCAAATTACCGAGAAGAATTAAATAAAAATAGAATGAGGAAGAAAGAAAATGAAAGAGCAAGTGAGAATGATAGATAACCAAAAATGAGAAATAGAATAGATAACGGGAGAAAGATAAAGAGGATGAGAGAGTAAGAGAAAGAGAATGAGAGAGAAAGCAGAACGAGAGAGGAGAGAGAGAAAGGAAAATTAAGTTGCTTACGCTCGAATTGTTCCTGCGTCCACAACATTGTTCGCTAATAAATAAGGGTTATTCACGAGTAAGCGTAAACTGCCGGGCGTGCACAGTAAAATGTTTACTCATTGTAAGTATATTATATGAATGGTAGAGTGCGCAACTCTCCTGAATCTACATTCACCCCACAAGCAGAGATATTTTTGTGCTACAATATAAGAATTTAAAAAAATGCTTCTGTATTTTTTAAGCTAATTAATTATATTAACACAACTTTATCCACGTGGGCTAAGAAATTCTCCTTCACTAATTGGTGCCCAGACTAATTGGTGTGCTGACCTGTGTGTCCTGTTAGTTCTATAGTCAACGCATTCTCACTGTCTGGCTTTGCAAATAATAAAATTGAAACGATATAAACACAGAAATTAAAGAAAATTCTGAATCAAATAGATAAAAAAGCAGGAATGTTACTATAAAAAAGATGATTAAAAAAATCAACCATTAAGATTTCCACACTTTGAATAAAATGCTTCTAATGCAACGATAATTCTGTTCAAATATAATAATTTAGGTAAAATTATATTTATCCCTACAATGGGGTGCTACCATAATAATAAAACAATAGGTATTTATAATGCTCCCTTCAGGGTTGTTAGCCCTCCCAGAGCATAGATTGTGTAGGGAGTGTAGAGAAGGTTTACAGGGGAGAGAAGGCAATTCTGAATAGATGAGTCTTCAGGAGACGTTTAAAAGTAGTAAGGGAGGGAGAGGGTCGGACTTCGGCAGGAAGAGTATTCCAGAGCCTAGGAGACAAACTGAAAAGGAACGGTCACCCATCGAGCAGAGGACAGAACGAGGAGTGTTCAGGAGGGGAGAGAGGTTAGACCGGAGTGCCCGAGGAGTTTTAAGACGGGAGAAGGCAGACGAGAGATAAGGTGGAGCTTCGAGGCTTAGTGCCTTGTAGGTGATGAGAAGAAATTTATATTGGGTACGGTGGCGAATAGGTAACCAGTGTAGCTCCTGTAGCAGAGGCATCGAAAGAGAACAACGGGGGCGACGAAGGAAGAGCCGGGCAGCACAGTTTTAAACTAGTTGTATGGGGCGAAGTGACGAAGAAGGGACATTCACTAGAAGAGAATTGCAGTAGTCTAAGCGTGAGGTGACGAAGGCATGAATAGCAGTCTCAAGGCTTCATCGATCAAAATGGGATGGAACACGTGAGAAGTTGCGGAGGAAACCGAGGGAAGCGGTTTAAACGAGAAGTACTTGTCGAAAATATCACCAAGATTCCTGAAGGTATCAAAAAAGGTGACATTGGTTTCCCCAAGGTTAAGGGAGGGCAAGAGAGCTTTAGATTTCCCAACCATCGAAGTGGCACCAACAAGGAGAACTTCAGTAATATCGTGGTTAAGTTTGAAAAAAGTTAGCAGACAGTCATTTGTTTATGAAGTTGTAGGCTGAAAGGAGCTTGGTAATTGATTGAGAGAAGGACACAGGGGATAAGGAAAGGTATATCTGAGTATCATCAGCATAGAGGTGGAGGGACAGGCCCAAATCGCGATGAAGGGGGCCAAAAAGAAGTAAGTAGATGCGAAGGAAGAAGGGACCAAGGACTGAGCCCTGAGCCACCCCAAAATGAATGGGTGCTCGCTCGGAGGAGAGTTTATCGATCGCGACCAACTGAGTGCGGGAGGAGAGGTATGAGCGGAATCAATCAAGTAAGGGCCCGAAAGACCAAGGAAAGTGTGAAGACGATCAAGGAGGACAGTTTGGTCGATGGTGTCTGAAGCAGAGGAGAAGTCTAGGAGGACTAGAATGGACATACCACCCCTATCGGCTGCTCTACGTAAACCGTCCGAAACATTAGGAAGAGTGGTTCCAGCAGAGTGCATCGCTTTGGAAAACCGACTGGTACATTTCATCGATATTGCAATTAGAAATATAGTCATTAAGGCGAGAGATAACCACTCTTTCGAGGACCTTAGAGAGGAATGGAAGCTGTGAGATAGAGCTATAGCTAGATGGTTTAGAGGGGTTAAGGTGTGTTTTTTAAAGGATAGGACAAATTGAGGCATGTTTGAAGAAAGAGGGAACCACATCTGAGACAAAGGAAGTGTTAATGAGATGAAGAATCAATAAGAGTACAGCAAGAAGAATTTAGTTGAGGAGTTTAGGTGGAAAGACGTCATTAGGGGATCCAGATTTGTTAGAGGGTGAGATCAGGGCAGTTACACCCTCAGAGGACGCCCGAGTCAGGAGGTTAAGCGGCAATGGACTATGGCCACGGAGAAAAGCATGGGCTTGTTCAGACGACTGAGGAAGTACGGTGCGAATGTTAATAACTTTATCAGATAAAAATTTAGAAAAAGTAGAGGGCGTAATGGAGGGAGATGCAATGGAAATGGGGCTAGGCGATGAAAGACGAAAGAGAAGACGAACGATAGTCCAAGTGTCATTCTTGCTCTCAGAGAAAGGTTTGTGTGAATGAGCCTCGCGTGCTGATTTTAATTTGGAAAAATAAGTCGAAGTAGCAAGGCAATAGGCAAGTGAGAGGGAGATCGTGTCCTGCCCACGGGAGCATGCTTTACGAAGGGCACGTTCATGAGCACGTAAAGACTTGAGCGAAGGAGTTCCATGGCGAACCAAGGGGCGCGGTGATGGCTGTTTGGAGAAGGAGTGATAAGGGGGCGTGCGCGTCAGGGTAGGCGAGTAATGATTGGTGCAGTGAGCTTAAGGTTTGGTCAGGTGAAGCAGTAGTATTAGTAGGAGATTTAGCAGAAACAACGTTGTTATAGAGAGAAGTAGTATTAATTGACGATAGTCGCTGGAAAGGAATAGGATCTCGGGACGAGCGAGGAGTTAGGTGGTAGGGAATATAAAATTTAAAATTGATCAAGAAGTGATCGGAAATCGTATTAGAAAGGTCATTTACTGTTAGATTGGAGATATGGAGGTTCAAGATGACTAAGTTCAGGGTATTACCATGTATATCTGTTAGGGACAACACATGTTGTGTAAGAGAGAAGAGATCGATGATGTCAATGAATGCACGAAAAGTCTCATTGTGGCTAGGAAGATTGAAGTCACCGAGAATAAGTAGAGAACCAGTATAGGATAGGTCGGAGAGTAGGTTACTAAGCTCCTCGAGAAATAATGCCGGAGACGAGCTGGTAGGGCGGTAAAGGACCACAATAGTCAGAGTGGGAACAGCACGTGAAACAGCAATGAGGCTAGAGGGAGGAAGGATGAGAAGATTCAGGGAGAAGGATGAGTTGAAAATCAGTGCAACTCCCCCGCCACGGTAGTTCCGAGGAACATGCAGGAGAGAATGATCCGGAGGGGTTGCAAAGGCAGTGCATGAAACAGAATCAGACTCGAGCCAGGTTTCTGTAAGGCTAAGAAAGGAAACTCCAGTGCGAACAACGAGGTCATGGACATACTCCGACTTATTGGTCAGGCTCTTAATGTTCAGAAGAGACGCCAACAGCACCTGCTGGTGAGTACAGGAGGGAGGGGGAGATTACTGCAGTGGTGGGCAGTCCGTCAGTACCGATGACGAAAGGTCCGTCAGTCCGTCACTGACGGACTCCCGTTTCGCTGACGACTGACAGAAACATTATTCGTCGAAGGTCGTCTTTGCTTTTCGTGTTAGTGACGGTTCGAGGAACGGCCGAAAATCGCTTCCGTTAGCGCTTATTCCGTCAGTGTTTCAAAGTTTCCGTCAGTCGTCAGTCCGTCACTGACGGACTGACGGACCTTCCGTCATCGGTACTGACGGACTGTCCACCACTGTCAGATTAGTAGGTGTTGGGTTAAGGAAGAATTGTAGGGCGAAAGAGGTTCCTAAGGGACGCCGAAAGTCTCGGCCCCCTCATAGTCGGGCGAATTCGGGAGATACCAGCCTTCTTTATCTTCGCGGATGTAGCTGGAGAAAGGCGATAGTTTAAAGAGTTGAGTGAGAGGAGTGAGTCCCTATCATACATAGTAGGGAGCTAAAGCGAGAATTATGAAGAAAGCAACAGTCGGGAAATCCTAACTCTAACTTGACTTATAGAAAGTAGGGAAGGGTTCACCGAGGCGAGGCGTGGGTGTGGGGGCAAGTTCGCCGAGGCAGGGCGTGGAAGTAGGGGAGGGTTAGCCAGGACGATGCGATTCAGGGAATGGTAACCGAGTCGAATAAGGAAGGAAGACAAAGAGAGCAACACGTATGCCTACCAGCCATACATGTACATTTATTATAATATGTAATCCTTTTATTTATGTGTGCAGAGGGAAAGAAAGAGAATGAGAGTGAGAAATAGGAGAAAGAAATACAGAGAGATAGGGAGAGATTGTCTGTCTGTGTATGTTTGTGTGTGAGAGAGAGAGAGCTGCATGCGTGATTGGGATAGGTGAATACCTTGTATAGTTTAAATTGGCTACGGCTTGGCAAAACCATTCTTCTTCATCCAATGCATCCATATAAAAGCATCCTTATGTACTTCCTGTTTTGAAGTTCAACTGTCACTTCTGCCGTCGAATTTGTCTCCTTCTGGGCTGATAGATTACGTTATACAATTCGTGAGATAAAGCGAAAATTGTTTACGTGAATTGAGATGGAAAAGCAATATGTATTTTGATTGATTTTTTGTTTCCAAAATAGAATAGTGAATTTTAGTTGTTCTTTTTTCACACGATTGTGAAAAATCACATCATTCCGAATACTCATAGGTATACATAGACAGCAGCGAGCTTGTCTAACATAAACCAGCCATTATTTCCTTGCGTGCCCTAATTAAACTCGCATTATCTGGAGATGATCTGAACCCAATAGATGTGAGTTTCACACCAAATACACTACGGATGATTTTTTTAATACTCACTTTACATTTTTAGAAGTGTAAAATGCACCTATGAGCATTTTCAAAGAGGGAATTAAATAAATATATTGTAAACATGATATTTATCCCTCATACTTAACTCTACTCACTTCAACGAACTGTTGATTTAGCTCACGAATCATGTCTCTACCAGAGAATAGGATATTCACAATTAGCAGTAAACAGAAGTGATTGTTCCTCTTGAGACGACTCTTTTTAACAATAGCTCTTAATAATGGAAGGTTGAAAAGAAGTGACAAAATACCAAGAAAAATAAAAAATGCGCTGAAATCCTGCTGAAAATGCACAAATTGGACAGAGGTCATCACTTTTCTGATTGTTTGGGACTTATAGTGATTCGAGTATCCCAAAAAGAGATTGGGAACCAAAATCATCGAAATTCGTATCAAGAACATCTGTGAGAACAAAGAAAAAAAAAATTGAAAACAAAGAATAACATCTTTGATAAATAATTATATTATTGAGAACAAATAAAAACCCATAACAAACCAAGAATAGCATCCTTAGGAAAAAAAACTTTCTTGAGAGCATAGAGTAATATTCTTGAGAGCAAAGAATAATATCTTCGAGAATAAGGAACAACATCTTTGATAACAAAGTATAAAATTTCCTTAAGATAAAAGAAAAACATCTTAAAAAAAAGAATAACATCCTTGTGCAAAGAATAAGGTCCTCTAGAAGAAAAAATATAATTCTCGAAGGCAAAAAATAACATCCATATTAATCAAGAAATACATCGCTGAAACAAAATTAAAATCCATAATAATAAAGAAAAACATCGCTGAAAACAAAAATTAATATCTTTGACAACAACGAATAATATGCTTAATAACAAAGAACAACATATTGAGATCAAAGAATAGTATCCTTGAAAGCATTAAATAAATACTTGAGAACAAAGAATAACTTCCTTTAGAATAAAGATTAAGATCATTGAGAGTCAAGAATAAAGTCCTTGAGAAAAAATAATAAGATACTACAAAATAAAGAATAACATGCATGAAAGATTAAAATCCTTGAGAACAAAGATTAATATTCTCGAGATCAAAGAATATAGTGTGAACAAAAAATAAGATCCTTAAGAATCAATAATACTAAAATATAACAAAGAATACAAAGAATAAGATCCCTGCGAATAAAAAATAACAACTTTGAGACCAAACAAGAACACATTGAGAAAACTGAATAACATCCTTGTTTTGCAGAAATTAATCCTTGCGAAGAAAGGATGACATCCTGGAAAAGAAAGAATAACATCATTAATAACCAGGAATAACACCCTTGAGAGCAAATAAGAGCATCAGTAAAACAGAGAATATCACGCTTGGGAACAAAAATTTACATCTTCGAGAACAAAAACATCATTGAGAACAAAGAATAACTTCCTTGAGAGCAAAGAATAGCATCCTTGAGAGCAAAGAAAAACATATTTGAGAGCAAAAAATAAAACCTTTTAGAACAAAGAAATATAATTCTTGAGAGTAAAGAATAACATCCTTGAAAGCAAAGAATAACATTATTGAGAAAAAGAATAACAATCTACGGCGATTTTCACAATCAAAACTTTTAAGTAAATTGTACGGCGATATTTTTTCATCTTAAACTTTAGCTAAGTTCACGATCTTCAAGCCAAAGCTTTTTTTGTCCTCGAGCTTCTTTCTCCCCAAGCTTCTCTCTCCTCAAGCTTCATTCTCCTCAAGCTTCTTTCTCCTCAATCTTCTTTTTCCTCAATCTTCTTTCTCCCCAAGCTTCTTTCTCCTCTAGCTTCTTCCTCCTCAAGCTTTTTTCATGCGCTACAGCTTCGCCCAGTGGAAACCCTGTTGTCGGTCTAAGCCGCATTATCTGTGTTTAGTCTTTAGATAAGGATCCTGATCATATCGATTTTGTGTCTACTATCGAACGCTAGAGTGATTTGGGGTTCAAATCGAATGGCGAAAAAAGCTTCGCTAAAAAGTGGAAATAAAGGTCAAAATTGTGGCAAGAAAATGATTGGCTTCAATATATCTGGATTTCCAATACTCGCCTTAAACGATCGGAAAAGAGTCAGGTAATGTGCTTTCCTTTTGAAACAAGGCCAACAAACCTTAGTCGCGTGCTCAATTATTCCAATGTTTAACAAAAAATATTTAATTCACAAACGTATTAACAAATATATCATCTGAACTTAAGACCTTGAAAACTTTCAAAAACTCATTAAAAGAGTAAAATGGTTACTATCCCACGGACCGACATAAGAGTCGAGTGCACGCGACTAAAAACATCAAGCGAGGAGAACATTAAACATCAAATGAGGTCACAAGACACCTGCAAACAACGAGCATCCAGTGTACCTGGACATGCTTTTTGACAGAATAGTTTCTTTTAATGCGCATACAACCAGGCTAAAAGGAAACATCAAACCGAAATAACTTTACAGCTCTCCAATTCTACCTTAGGAACAGACTTATGAACACTCAAAAACAAAGAGAGCTGGTACAATGCTACTCAAATGCAGAATTGTGCGCATGCCTATGGGCTATATCGTTTCATGCATCCAAGGTCGCCTCAGAATCAAACTATTCTTACCCCATTCAACACTAGTACTCTAAAATGATTACCAATAAGGGTTTTGTACTGACTCGTGAGTATACGACCTCCGATTATTAGGCGCAACATCTACACAAACCACGAGAACGGTGAAAGATAATCACAGACACTTGATGGTTATTCTAGGACAAGGTGAAGACTACGATCACGTAGGAGCTTCTGAATATACTCTTGACCAATGGAGAAAGAATCGTCGGCTTCCACCGAATGAGTCACTCCTTTACCCAGCCAGAGTCTTAAAAAGCCATATCCTAAAGTAGGAAGGACTGAGTAACCTTAAAAAGAAAAAGAGACCAGTGAGCAAAACAGGAGATAACCTTGTTAAATAGGAACTCGCTACAGGTGCCTCATGCCATTGTGGTGAACCCATCGTAGCTATGGAATACATTCTCCGAAGATGGACTTTAGGACCAAGGATCTTCGACGTAGACCTATTTGAAGTAAACCTTCAGCCCTAGGGAGGGCTCAGTAGTGACGTGACAAGATATGATGATGATGAACGGGCTAAATATATTAAATAATCCTTACGACAGCGTCAACAATATAAGGATTGATTTATCAGTGGAAAGATTTGTACAAGTTATATATTAATAGTATTTAGTGAGGAGGCCTCCAGTAAAGTTCCATGGTTGGTTTCACGAGTCATCTTGTTCTTATCTGCCTCTCCATTACCAGTATTTTCTATTACACCTTAAATTGTTTATGTCATTTACAAGTATTATTAATTAATCAGAACTTTTTCAGTTTAGTAGTTGCTATTAGTTTCAATTTAGATTTTCTGAATTTACCTGCTTGTGCCTCGCCCTTTTTCGCTGTTCCTTTCTTTATAGCTCCTTTCTTTCCAACGAAAATAGTATCAATTATTTATCTGCATTTTTACATATTCTTGATTACCCTAATTATGATGATTTAATTATCAGGCGTGTGGCATTTGATCCTGTTTTTGTTTTTTTTTTAGTTTGTCTGTATCTCGCCGCGTATTTTTTTATAATTCTGTTTATATGTGTGACCTTTCATATGAACCAATTTTCCACTTGTCTGTTAAAATATTTCCTTCCTGATCTTCTCAAAAGAAATTAACAATTTTAATATTTACCTTAGAACGATTTTGATAATAAGATGAAAATTACTAATTCCGTTCATACGAAGGGTTTAGTAACTAACCCCTGTTTGTTTGACGAGTGGTGTTGTATACAAATTATATCGTCTTGGGTGTTACCAGGGAAAGTATTTTTGAATTTCCATCCGTTCCTTACATTGATATTAATTGTACAATTAAGAAGACTCTGCAAGAAAGACGCCTCATCCTTCAGAGACCGTTCTAAAATGCAGGGTTGACGCTGGGTTGGTATAGAAAATTTTGCGATAGTTGGTTCTCCTCTGAATAAACCCCACCTTAGGATTTTCGAGTCATTTTTTATTCAATTTGCATTCACACCGACATTAAATACTGCAGAAGAAAGTTCAAGATTTGGGGCCATTCAATATGGCCAAATGAAGCGAAGATTTAGTCGTTCGGCGAAATTGATGTCAGACAGATTTGGAGTAAAAGTGATGAGGCTTGTATTCCATACATCCATACATCTACCCGTCTCTCTACCATTCTATCTATCCAGCCATCCAATTATCTATCCTTTTCTATAACCACTCATCTCACTTACCATCTATTTATTCATCTATTTATCAATGTACCTATTTACACATCCGTCTGCCCATCTTTATATCTATCTACCTATACATCTGCATTCATCTATTTATTAAATATAAAAAAAGAAAGAAAAGACATCAGCGGCGGGGCTCCGTGACAAAGCCCAATAAAAGGTGGCCGCGAGCGGTAGCGATCTTTGATCTTATCTTTTCTTTATTTATGCCATATCATTTGTTTACTTAAGCTGATAAGGATCTTCGATTTTTGCACCCACAGTGTACACTACGGGAAATAAGTATCGGTCAAAGATCATCAGCCTACTTACACGATCATATACTAATAAAATTCCTGGTCGAAAAGTTTTAGGACACCTCAGAAATTGTAGGAAATTAAAAAATTGCAGGATCTTAAAGTTTATATCTAGATATCAATGGGAATTTAACAGTAGAATAAGGAGGGATAAATAGCAATATATAGATGCTCCAAACAATTAACCAACATATGTACAACATATAGGCAAATAAAGTTCTGTGAAAATTACAGCAAAGCCAAACTGTGACAGGAAGCTCAGTAACTTATTGAGACTGCCTTCTTAGTGATGAGAACATTTATTCTTCGAGGTATACTCTACACGAGGGTTTCAGCCCTGAGACGTGTGATACTGACCTACTCCTCTTTGAAGAAGACCTCCAGTTACTTATTGGAGGCTTAACGACAGCAACGTACGGCGTCTTTCATCTTCTGCGGGAGAGGTTTTCCAGTGAATTCTTATTCTTAGACTGATGTGGGCAGTCCATCAGTGCGATATTGTTGTCCCAAAACCACAGCATGATGAACGCATACCTGTGACATTGGGCATTGTTCTGATAGAAAATCACATTTCCCGCATTTCTGTAGATGTCTCGGGCTGTGTAGCATGTAATCTCTCAGGTCAGCTTGTTACTTCTTTGAATTCATGGTTCCATCACAAAAGGCGAGACTACATACCCCTTAACTTCACGTGCAGCCCCATAGCATTACAGAGCGGCCATCATGCATGACATTTGCTACTATGTATTTTGACCCCGTAAGGGGCGCGGCGATTTGCCATCCTGGCCACCGTGCTGAGACGGGATCCAGCGCTCCGTCCGGCCCCAGCTTAGCCTCTCTTCCTTCCTTCAGATAGCCCGATTTCTCCCCTACCTCGTCACTTTTCATACAACCTCTCCCACAACTTTCTCTGGTCAGCCTCTAATTTCACAGAAGAGAATGCTGACCTTCTTCTTAAGCCAACCACCCCGGGTCGGGGCTGGGGGGGGAGGGGACATTGTTCCCTAACCCCTCAGCTCCGGTTCGGGATGGGTTTTTTTAACAACCTGCTTCATCCCCACCCATACATTCCTCACATCCCTTTTCCTCTCCTCTTCACAACCTATATTTTTTACGCCGTGTTCAAGGTGGAGCCGCCATGCCGAAGGACTGCCAGGCCACCAGGCGGGAGGGGTGGTCCCGAATGGCGGCGCATGGCTCTGCCGGGCTTGTAAGCACCTCTCGCAGTGCGGGCAACTGCGAGAGGTGATGAGCTATTGCGTCCCGTATTAAAAAGAGGGTCACCATGCCCATGTATGACAAAAAAAAAAAATCCAACCCCCAACTTCCCCAAGAAAATCAACGGAGCCGCCCTCGGGCAGCTCCACCGAGAAAATGGAGGTCCCCCCCTTGTGCTTGCGCAAGGGACCCTCCATAATTCTTTAACCGGAGAGGAGGCTTACTCCTCTCCTACGCTTACGGGTGTAGGGGACTCCCCCTCACCCCCTTCTCTGGAGGTGCTTTCGGGCACCTCCCTATCTCCAGCGGCAGTCCCTCCTTTGCTTTCTAAGGGGACTGCCAAGAAAGCCAGCAGGCAGCCCATTGCCGACCGCCCCTCGTGCAAGCGGCTCGGTAGGGCAAACCCACTTAGGGGGGAGAGGGAAGCCAGGCCCCTTCGGTCGCTTCCCTCAAAAGACCTGCTGGCAGGAATTTTAAACCTTGCTGGGGTCAAGGCCTGTGCCTCCCCAGACAAGACTGGCGACACTGCCAAGGGGACCTGTGATGTCCTGGGAGAAGATGGCCAACTGGAGGCCCCTCCTGTGATAAACATGGTCCTTGAGGAGACCCAGCCTCAGACGGTAGGGCCTTCCATGGGGGGGAATTCGGGCTCGCCGCCAAGCACCGAACCCGAATACGCCCCTATGCAAGGTCCTCCTCAAATGGCTGAGGGCTCCGAGGCAGTAAAAGGAGGGGAGGGATCTCCTCCGACAGGTGCCCCTACGACAACCAGGACCTTCTCCATTTTGGAGAGGGACCTGGCTGAGGCCGGTCCATCTGGCCTGGGGGCTTCTGCCGGCGGAGGTGAAAAGCAGGTTCATTCCCCGCCCTCCTCTCCAAAAAAGAAAAAGACAAAGAAGACTAAAAAGACGAAAAAGACTCGGGGCTCCTCTCCATCCGCGGGGGCTGCGGGGACGGATGGGTCTGCTACCACTTTGGTAGGCGACCAAGCCAAGATCGGCACATCCGGCCCCTCTACCCCCTCGTGTGCGGAGCCCCTGACCAAGACTAACACCAAGAGTGCACAGGGCGGAGCCTCGATGACATCGGGGCCCCTCATTCAGAGGTTACCTGGCGTTTTCGAGCCCGCTGGCTTCAAACGCTTCCTCGTTATTCGCTCCACTGATGGCAGCATGTTGTCCAAGGGCAACATGATCCATCAGAGGAGAGGATTAGCTAGTGCAATTGGTAGAGAGCCGAAGGTGACCCGTTTCTCGGACGGCAGCCTTCTGGCGAATGCGGCGAATCCCGCCGAGGCGGTCAAGATAAGTGCTCTTCGGACACTTCATGGCACCCCGGTGAGTGTGACGCCGCACTCTGCCATGAACTTTGTGAAAGGAGTAGTTTATGCGAGGGAACTCGTTGACTACTCCATTGAGGACATCACCCTAAGGCTGGCCGACCATGGGGCGGTCAAGGTCGAACGTGTGATGAGAAAACAGGGAGGGGCTTCGAGACCCACCCCTACACTCTTCGTCACGTTCAACTGTGACAAGCTCCCTGAGTCGGTGCGTGCCAGTTAAAACCGCTACCGCGTGAAGGCATTCGTGCCACTGCCGCGGCGGTGCTATTACTGTCACCGCTTCGGCCATACGAATCGCTCATGTAGACGTTCAAAGTCGGGGTCACCCGAAGTCTGTGTAAATTGCTCCAAGGTCGCACACGATAAGTCCAAATCGTGTGTGGCCAAGTGTGTCAATTGCGGAGAGCCGCACCCTGCTTCTTCGAAGCAATGTGGTGCATATCTCCTTGAGAAAGAAATCCTGGCCGTTCAGGCCCAGGATAGACTCTCATTCCGCGAGTCTAAGGACTTGGTCCTGGCGCGCCCAGCTCTGCCTGGGACATCATATGCCTGAGTAGTTCGAAAGACACCCTCTGCTCCTGGCCCATCCAGGCCAACGAGCACGGTTGTTTCCGCGCCCATTCGGAGCCCTTCTGCGGGCTCTACCCAACCCGGGCGCTCCCCTGGTAAAGCTGGCGGCAAAAAGAGTTCATACCCAGCCCCGGCTAAAACCAGGGCTCCCTCCTCTTCCCCCAGCGTGACCGTTTCCCGCAAGGCGAAACGACCAAGCGCCTCCACAGAGTCGTTAGACTCACAGGAAACAACACCCCTGAAGATGGTCGCTAGGCCATCTTCAGGGGTTCCTAAAGCTGTCCCCCGAAAGGAGGACAGCAACAAAGGAGCTTCGGCTCCTTCGCCCACGCCCCGAAGTGGAGCGAGTAGGCTCGGAGACGGTGGTTCCTCGAAAAGAGGCCCCCCCCGCCTCCGAAGCCGCAGCGCCCGCCTAAGGTTTCGAGGCGGAGGGAGGAAAAGACTCGCATGGCGAGCCCAACCTCCCCCAATAAGTCCTCGAAGGCGACAGCGCCTCCAACGCTTTGTCCGGCCAACAGCGCCCGGGGTTCTGCCCCCGGGAAGCGTACGGCCATTCCCGTAAGGGTCTTCAATTCGAGGAGGGCCCCCGCGTCTCCTCCGAGCTAGGCCTGGAGGGCATATTCCTTCAATGGAATTGCCGTGGACTCCGGGCCAACTGGGAGGAGCTGCGGAGGCTCGCCTCGTCCCGTTCCCCGTTAGCTATTTTTTTGCAGGAGACCATGCTAGGCGCGTGCCCCCTGCCTGCCCTCCCGAGATATTAGGGTCTTGCGACCCCACCCCTGCGGGATGGCCGGGCTGGGGGATGCGCGGTTTACACCCGGCATGATGTCTCCGTTCTTCCTTTCTCTTTAGATATCTCCTTTCAGGCAGTGGCTGTGCAGCTGCACCTGGATAGGAGGTATACTATCATTTCTGCGTACATTCCACCGTCAGCTGACTTCAACGCTGGGGACTTCCGCCGCGTCGTGGCACGGTTGCCGAGGCCCTATCTCTTGCTTGGAGATCTGAACGGCAGGCATCCTCTCTGGGGAGATTACTCCATAAATCCCAGGGGCAAGTCCTTGCCGATCTGATCGAAGAGCTCGAGATGGGTGTCCTAAACGTGGATGAGTTTACGCATCACTGTCCGAGAACCGCTTCATTTTCTTGCCTTGACCTATCTTTGTGCTCTTCGGATGCACAGCCTGATTTTGATTGGGGGGTGGTCGATGACCTCCATGGTAGTGATCACTTTTCCATTCAAATATCATTTTCAGGGCAACTGCCGCCTGAGAGACCACCTCGGTGGTGCTTGGCGAGGGCGCGGTGGCCTGCATTTCAGGAAATGACTGAATTCTCTATCTCAGTCGAGGAGTTTAGGTCGGTAGATGAGGCCGTTGAGTTCTTCTCCGGCAACCTCATTGCCGTGGGCCTGACTACTATTCCTAGGACATCTGGCCGTTTTGCACGCCGACCACTCCCATGGTGGTCGGCCGAGTGTGAGACGGCCCTCAAACAGAAGCGTTATGCCTACATGCGCTATAAGCGCCGCCCGAACGATTTCACTGTCGCTGAATTTCGTCGGGCTAGGGCTAGGTTCCGGTATATTTCGAAGCACGCCCGCCGCTCTTCTTGGCGGGCATACGTGTCTTCACTTAACGGGAAGACCCCTTTAGCTGAGGTGTGGATGCGAGTCAAAAGGATTCGGGGCAAGTTCTCGCAGGACCCCCCCTCCCGTTCTCCAGGAGAATGGGACCGCAATCTCGGACCCCGCGGACGTGGCGGAATCCTTAGCGACCGCTTTTTCCGCATTCTCTAGCCGTGATGCTGCTCCGCCAGCATTCAATGCACGTCGTGATGTCGTGGAAGGCCGCCGGCTGGACTTTACCTCCAGAGGCGGAGAACCCTTCAACGACAAGTTTACTGTGAGTGAGTTGCGTTCCGCTCTCGCTTTGTGCGCGGACACCACCCATGGTCCGGACGATGTCCCGTACGCCATGCTTCGACACCTGGGTGAGCGAGGCATGGCCTTTCTGTTAGATTTGTTCAACAGGATCTGGGTGGAAGGTCTTCTCCCAGACTCCTTGCGAATCGCTACTGTGCTCGCCTTTCGCAAGCCGGGGAGAGATCACTCTACTCCGACCGGTTTCCGCCCAATCTCTCTAAACTCTTGCGTGTGCAAGTTGATGGAGAAATTGGTAAATGTTAGATTAGCCTATTTCCTGGACAACGGAGGCCATCTGTCTTCTGCACAGTGCGGCTTCCGTAAGTTCCACTCCACGTCGGATGCTCTGCTCCGACTGGAAAATGCCGTCTGCGAGGCTTTCCTTCGTAGACAGCACTACGCCACGGTGTTTTTTGATCTGGAGAAGGCCTATGATACCGCATGGCGATACGGTATCATGGAGACTCTCCACACGATGGGGGCGAGGGGACGCCTCCCAATGCTTATATCTGAATTTTTGCGAGATCGTCGATTCCGCGTACGGGTGGGGGGAGCCCTCTCCGGCCCAAAGGAGCAGGAAGAGGGTGTCCCGCAGGGAAGTGTCCTCAGTGTCACACTCTTTGCCCTGAGCATCAACGGCATCACCTCGGTGCTGCCGGAAGATGTTCTCGCTACGTTCTACGTGAACGACCTTTCGATCTCTTTTGGCGCGGCCCAGATGCCAACTCTGGAGCGTCGACTCCAACAGGCATTGAACCGCGTCTCTCGCTATGCCGAAGCGCACAGGTTTCGGTTTTCTTTGGCCAAGACTAAGGTGATGCACTTCTGCCGCCATCCACGGCTTCACCCCGACCCAGATTTGTTTCTTAATGGGGTGCGCCTGGATGTGGTTGAGTCGCACCGTTTCCTTGGTCTTGTATTCAACCGACGCCTCACCTGGGAGGCTCATATTCGCAGCCTTAGGGTCTCTTGTACCCGCGCCATGGACATTCTCCGTTCCGTGACGTTCAGCGCTTGGGGCGCTGATAGGGCTACCGCCTTACTTTTTTATCGATCCTTTGTTCGCTCGAAGCTCGACTAGGGATGCCAGTTTTATGCATCCGCAGCCGAGCGTTTATTGCGGAAGGTGGATTCGATCCACCACACCGGCCTTCGCCTTGCGACCGGTGACTTCCGCACTTCCCCCATTGAGAGCCTGTTGGTCGATGCTGGGGAGATGCCACTCGCTCTGCGCTGCGTGCAGTGCATCACTCGCCTGTACGCGCGAGCCTTGCGCCTCCCTCAGTCGCCAACAGCTCTCACTGCATCCGCAGCTGATCTCGATGGTGCCTATGCCGCCGAGAGACGCCAGTCATACCCTAAGCCCTTTGGGTTTAGGGCCAGGAAACTCCTTCGAGAGGTAGATATAGCTCTCGGGCCGGTGGCGCCCCTGGTTCTGCCCAGGACGCCACCCTGGAGGGTACCACATTTGGCTATTTGTCGCCACGCCTCTGCTCCCAAAGCTTGTACTGCGCCGGGAGTATTGCGTTCGACCTTTTTGGAGCACACATCGTGTCACGCTGGTACCGTGCCAGTGTATACGGATGGCTCCAAGTCCCAAGAGGGGGTCGGCTTCCACGCCGTATCCCCTCTGTTTGAAGTCAGCGGGGCTCTACCAGGCGCTGCGTCTGTCTTCACGGCCGAGCTGGTGGCAATACACCACTCGGTACGGGAGATTACGCGACGTGCCCGGTTCGGAGACCGGATTGTGATCTATAGCGACTCACAAAGCGCCCTGAGTGCTGTCGGGGCATTGGAATCTTCGCATCCCCTGGTTCGCGAAATCCGTGACGCCATGGTTTTGGTGAGCCGGGCAGATGTCGAGATTATCTTCTGCTGGGTTCCTAGACATGTAGGAATTGCGGGGAATGAGCGCGCCGATGAGGGCGCCAAAGAGTCCGCGAGGACTCTGTGATCGGACCATTGTTTCGCTCTTCCTCACACCGACTAGATGGCAGGAATACGGGCAGCTCTTCGGACTGCTTGGCAAAGAAGATGGGAGACGGTCGAGGGAACTTAAAGTTGCGTGCCATTGCGCCGCGACTGTTCCCATGGACCTATCCCCCAATGCCGCGGCGGCTTCAGGTTGCTTTCTGTCGTCTCCCAATCGGACACACTCGTGTGACGCATCGCTATCTGATGGAGCGCTCGCCTGCGCCCTATTGCAACGACTGCGTCGTCCCCCAGACTGTTCGGCACATTCTTGTCGAATGTCCCAGTCTGAGTGATCTTCGCGCACGATACCTGTCCTGGTACCGGGATGGGCGGGGTCGCTACCGCCTGTCCCTTGTGCTCGGGACAGATTCGTGCACATTGACTTGTGGACTTGTTGACTTCTTGGGGGAGGCCGGCCTTCTCCCTATTATTTAAGCAAGGTTTGTTTGTTTTTTTGTTTTGTTTTGTTGTTTTTTTGCATTTGTTTTTTTTGGGGGGGTTTGTTTTTTGTTTGTTTTTTTCTTTAGTTGCACGCTCCTGCGCCGGGGAGACCTCTCCCCGACGCACCAGCTTGCTTCTTTTCCCCCTTCTGGGGTGTTGTTTTTTTTTTTCTCTCTTTAATTTTATTTTAAAGTAGCCTAGAACTAGGCCAGTTTTAATACGGCGACTAATGCCCAAGTAGGCAGTCGCCAGATGAACTCTTAAAAAAAACAAAAAAAAAAAACTATGTATTTTGATTCCACTAATTTCATAGCCTCCTGTCAATTCTAATGGTGGGTGGGGTCGAGAAATACTAGAACGTGGACTAGTCTGACCATGAGACACGTCCCCACTGACGCATGGCCCAAATAAGGTGAGCACGTGCCCAAGCCAGTCGACGTTGCTTCTGCTCAAGCTTGATTAGCGTTTTCTGGACGGCTTTACATAAGTTCGGGCTTTGGCGAGGCATTCGGCAATGGAAAGTTCTGACTGATGCATTAATATTGTCGCTCTCTGTCTATTTATGTTGCATCTGGACTTTTCCCTCTGTCTATTGTTGGTGCACTTGGACTTCGCCCTCTGTCTATTCATGTTGCAGCTGGACTTCGGTTTTCTCACGAACCCAAAGGCTGCTGCGACGCAGAAACCCGAAATCACAATGCGCATTGACTTTAAGTCAAACAGACCAAGGTCGATTTTGGATGTTCTAATTTTATCCAATCCTCTTCAACACTACTGCAACACCGGAACGTAATCTTCCAACCCTACGGGCTATTTCTCGTCAGCTGAGACCCTTCTCGTGCAGCGTTCGTATCAGACTAATTTCCTTCACGGTCTAATTGCGATTTCGTAATTACCATATCATTAGCAGATCCTGTCAACATGGAATATCATATGGAGACGTTTTGACTAACACACTCTATACTGATACCAGGATTTTATAGATTTAAATAGTATCACCATTTTAGATATTTAAATAAGTTATTTTGAAACTTGTAATTTCGCAATCATTAGAAAGGGGGGAGGGAGGCAAACGTGAGTAGGTGGATTTCAGCCACAAACTTTAAAGCGCACCTTAAGCAGATGGGCGCGAGTTTATCTAAATATAGAAATTATTCGAGTCTCGGGCATGCTGAGAATAGGTATTATCGCCTATTTTAAACATTTCAGTCGCATAATTATATGTGGTCTGGCAAACTTCAATTCTTACACGGGCAATGTTTTATTTTTTAATTGCAACTTAAATCCGCGATTACTTGTCTCCCCCAAACTAAAAAGGAGGAAAATACGAACCTAAGCTAACCTAACCTTAAACCAGATGGTGCCACTTTTGCCAAATCTGAGAATTCCTATGTTACTTCTCTGGTCAAGGTAAGCCCAATGATGACTTTTATTGGCCTTCAAGTCGCTCTAACTGGCCTTTTATAGCGGTCATACATATACATACATACAAACAGACTTTTGGAAATATATATTAGATATTTACTATGCACAAATCCATATAACTTGTATTGTTCCTGATTAAATTTTCATTTTTTCATTCATTTCAATCACATAAAGCATTATCTTATTTGTTCTAGGCGAGAAAAGCGAAATATTTGCTCCTTATCAGATAAATATCTATATTTTAAATATTTTGATTATATTTTTTTCATCGTAGCAACCCCTATCCAATCCGGAATCAATCATCTTACAAAGACCCTAAAATATGGACCCACACTTTTCAGGTGATTCAACGTGATGTCGATGCTCTACGAGTTGGCGACAGCTTGAGTTCAATCTCTTTTGCCTAGAACAAAAAATAGCACATCTTTTGGGTAAGTTGAACGCAGTGACTCGGAAACCTGAGCATTGCCAATCCTCACCTGCAAAAGAGCAGCACCAAGATGTATGAGTATTTGGATCTAGGCGACCCAAGAAAGAGGGCAATAAAGGAAAGCAAGAAAATACACCTGTCTAAACTATCCTGAAACTAAACATGAAAATATATGCCTCGCCGTCGGAACCGCGCCCAAAGCTTACAAAAACAAAAGAAACCATTGAAGGAATAACTCGAGGCAAATACAAATTGGATTTCGACTACAATGCGCATGAAGAGGATATATTGACGGGGTTGAAACATGGCCTGATAGATATCGCCCAGAATAATACTTTAATTTAACGCCCAAGAAGGGCGGTCAAATCAAAGAACTTAGAGCAATCATAAAATGTAGAATAATATATGATACGTAAATAGATAAAAAAACTATATAAGATAACGGAAGTAAATAGTTAGAGGAAAATACAGCAGCTACAAGAATATTATCAGAGACATAGATACAAGTAAAAATAAAAATAGCAAAACGAAAGAGAAAAGAAAATCTACCACACAGAAAAATCAAACATTACAGAGAAGAAAAACCTTTCTAAATTAAGAGAATTACTTAAATGTATAAATTATATATATAACAGCAAGCAACCCACAACCTCGTAACTTCCGCGAAACTGTTTTCCGCGATACGTTGACATCTGATGTGGAGCAAAATTTGCGGGATATCTCAGCAGCACTCTTAACCTATCCTTCAGTGACACTCTAACCATAATACGATCCTGCCTTGGTGGAGATTTACGAGGTCTACCTGTTTTGTGTTTAGCATCTGTCGTTCCTGATGACTTAAAAAGAACTACGATTCGTTGCACAACACTTCTAGACCTTCCTACAGTAGTTGCTATCACAGTATTTGTTGTTTTTCATAACTGAACGTCCGTCGTCTCTCACAAGCCATCATGTTGAGGGGTTGAATGTTCCAATAATGTATGATCATAAGAAGTAAAGGTTAGCCAATCAACATTTTCTTAAACACAAATACCTCAAGGGTAGTTCATTTTTCTAAGAGACCCTTAGCCTTTGGCCGCTGCAATTTGGAAGACAGTTTGTTTATTTCCTCATAACCTACGAAATATTTATTCCATTCACGGTTATTCCGGTTAAAAGGGGACTGAAGTAGCTAACTAAGCTTTTCATCAAGCCCTAGAAAGGATCTCTTCTAAAAGTCATGAGGGGATATCGCATAAGCCATCCTCCCTAAGGCAAACAAAAAGTTTGCCGATCAAACAACACAACGAAAAAGCAAAAAAAAGGTATATATATATATATAACAAGAACGAACCTCTATAAAAAAGGTTTACTCAAAACGAATATAAAGGTTTGAATGCTCCGCTTGACGTACTGCCACAATCATTCTCCTACTAAAGAAACACCTTTTCTATCTATACCCTCGCATAAAGTTCTCTACACACTTTATACCTTTAAGCATCGTTAACTGTTGAGGAAGGATACAGATTTCTCAACCATAGTGGTTGCACATACATAAAACTGGCCCAAACAGAATATAAGTCCTTTGAAACCATTATGATTCAGTTAAAAAGAAGGCAGCGAATTATATTTAAAGCTTAAAACTAGATTTTCTCTAACGACAAGTACAATTTTGAAGAACATTCGAAAGTACAAAGAAGAAGCAAGGGTTCGCAATCTGAACAAAGGATGTTCAGACCACCCGAAACCTGTACAGGCAGAAGAGAACGTTCAGCATGTGCGACATTTATTCGTGGATCATCCAAAAGCATCATCCAAGCGAAATGATACAGAACTCTTAGAAATATCATTTCATCGAATACTTCGTGAAAATTTGATATTGTCCCCATACCGGATGCAAATTCGACATCAACTGAGTGAAGGAATATTTAGTTGTTGGAGATGAGGTGGCGCTCTTTTGGAATAGTCTCATCTACGAAAAAACTATCTAAAGACCAACCAATCTCTTTGGGTAGGACTGTGGCGCAATGGAAATTTAATTGACCCAGTTTATTTCACTGGCAATCAAAGGGTGAAGCCTGCTTCAAAATGATAGTTGGAAAGATTCTTCTGCATTTTCACGTTGTTTATTGGAAGCCGATTCAATCGTATTTGTTGAATGTAAGACAGAGCGAGCTTCATAGTGCTTAAAAGAGTTATTGGCAGAGAAAGCCTACAAGATGTTTTTCACCAAAGACTAATTATTTTAGGCCATGGTATTGATTTTTTGTTCATTTATTTAAGGAAGTTTAACGTCCTCTATTACTCTTAGTTTGGTCTATCCAAGCGTGAAAAAGATAGTCGGAGATTTAAAAGAGGTGTGATTTTTTTAATGGAGTTATTGGAAAAATCGAGTATTTTTATCACAATTTATGAATTTAGATGATTTAAATACTCTCATCACAACTATGATTTCCGCGTTAAAAGAAAATCTAGATCTTATTAACAAATGATGATGAAGATGAGAACGCAAGTCCTGAATTGTATTGATATGAATGCATTGAATGAATTTTGTAATAAGGAATAAAGAAAAATCTGCTATGTATCTTATTAAAATAAGGAATTTATTGTGTATCTACCATGTTATTTCATATATTTCAGTTTTTGTACTGTCCTATTCCGCGCAATCCATTTTTGTCGTAGGCTTCAGTTAAAAGTAGAAATCTCCAAAATTATATTGATGAAACACAATTGAATTTAAACGTTAACAAAGAATGGTTTTCTCTATCAAAAAAAACAAACAAATATCCTCAAAAATAGAAATCTAAATTTTGGTAGACTTTTTTCTAGGACTGACTGTATATCTGAAAGGACATTGCAATATTGGAACTCGTCCAGTGAAAAGGAACGAAATTAATTCCTGAGCTTAGAAAAAGATGATGTGAGGACAGGTTGAAGCTGGTGATTTACGATTCATCGCCGCCAACCATCGGCGCCGACTCTTCGCCAGCAAACTCATCGTCGGAGTTATATTTTATATTATAGAAAGGGTACTTAAAGTATAAAGAATCAACAGGAAAATGAGACATATTCTTTTTTAGGAAAAAAATCATATTTTATATATGGAAAATTAAAAATCAACTTATTACTTTATTATTTTATTGCTTTATGGATTTAATTTAAAGATTGGGAACAGTTTACTGAGCAATCAACATCAATTGCTCCAAATGATCCTTGATAACGATAACATTTTCAAAATATAAATAATATATCTCCGCTCTTTATGGTAAAGTAAACTCATTAGTTAAATCATACTTTCTTTTTATAGTCATTTCTTTTCTGTTTTTTTTATGTTATGTGCTGGAATGTCATTAATATATGTTTAAGGTTTTACTATATTCATCATCTTCGATGTTTAAATTTGGAGGTTTTTATTTAATTAGGATAAATTCTGCTACTTTAAAGTCTTGTTCCCTGTTGGATATTTAAATAGTTTTATAGTTTATTTTTAATATATGCTTTATTTGGTTTCACCATGTGCTGTTTTATGTGTTCACTAATTTGATAGGTTTGAAGCGAAGTTGTTGTGCTCTCGTTGTTAGTGTGTTAGTAGTATTTCCGATATATGACGGCATAGAGTCGTCAGCAGGGCAGTTGAATTCATATACATGATTGTCATTTAAATATACACCAAGAGGATTTAAGAAAACCCTCCTTGGTCGTGTAATATCGAAATAAAGGGAAAATTTTAACAACGCATCAAAAGAATGTTTTAAACTCATGTTAGAATTTATAATGAACACCGAAATGTAGAATTTTCTTCAGAAGAAAATCTTCCTCTAACGCAATGGAAACGATGAAAAAAGAGGACATAGAATTCCGTCATCTAAAGAAACTCAGGAATTTATACGGCGGTGAAGTTATAATGAAGGAAGAACGCTGTGTCATTACGAATCTTTCAAATTATAACAAAAACAAACATCAAACTAATATTTTTAAAATGCGCTATCTTTCAGTTTACGGAGGAAAAGACCCAAGAAAATAAAATAAAGAATTAAAACATAAAAACTAAAGCAAAATTATTTTTAGAACGTAACGCAAAAAACTGTAAATAATAAATGAGAATATTCTTTCAACAAAATTGAAAACATTTCAAATCTCTAACTTATGTAAATAACAAATCAGAGGAAATATTGTCATAAAATGAGAAAAAGCAATGAAATAACTAAACCAACACATACATTAAACTCCAACGACCATTGAAAGGAGGCTTTTGTAATGAATTCACCACCTATTACGAAAAACTCGAATCGCTTATATCAAATAAAAAAAATTGCTAAAACTTTCTAAGGAAATATCCACCAATACCAACTAAAAGATTAAACATGTGTTTATCCAATCTATTTTGGATTAGTTTATGGAGGGACTTTGAACTACAATCGCTGGCAGAGAATTCCATTAGGAGGGAATCTTATAGCTAAAGAAAATTGCGACTAACGTTAACTGGTATCGTTTTAAGTTAAGTTTAAAGGTATTATTTCTGTTATTACCCCAGGAGAAATTCGAAAAGTAGATTATAGGTAGAAGTAGGTGCAGTCTGTTTTAGACTCACTTTTAAAGATCGGTGTGAAATTTGCAAATAAATAATCTTTTGGAAACACACATTGATTAATTTATTTGTTTTAAGTAACTTATAATGGATCACCAATTTCGTCCTTTAATTTCTTTAATTGCCGAGTGTGCATTCCGTCAGGACCAAGCAACTTCTTTTTCTCCTTTGTTCCACTTGGGCCAGGACCAATTCCTTAGTCCCATGAGCCCTGGTGAAGTCCTGTCGAGTTCACTGGCGTGACAGCTGATCTCTCCTCCTGAGGAAGGTGCATGTCAGGCGGATGACTGTCGGCTTCTGTGAGAGGCTGATGCCTTCTGCTGCCAGTAGGGTGGGTAGGTCGAAGCTGTTGATGTGGTGAGCATGGATGTGACTGCGCATCAGGACTCTATGGAAATGAAAGCAGGAAGTGATCCACTGTCTCCTCAGTGTCCCTGCACCAGGATCAATAGGGTTCTGCACTCAGGCGAAAGCGATGCAGATTGGCAGCAAGCCTGGTGTGGCCCAGGCGTAGACGCGTGAGGGCTACGTCCAAACTTCGTAATGTTTGTCTCACCCATGGTTTCGCCGAATAGTCCTTTCGGTATTTTTCCATTGTAGTGTTGAGGAGGGCGGTGCCTAGGGTGTTGTTCCAGGCAGATCGGCAAGTGTGGGTGATGATGCGCTTTGTGGTAGAGAGGGGACGGGGGAGAGGCGTGATGTTGTTTCCTGAGAGGGCCATCATTGCGGCAGCATCCACTATCTCATTGCCTCGTATTCCACTGTGCGAGGTTACCCCCTCGAAAGTTACCTCCCATCCCTTTTTAAAGGAGGAAGGTCCTTTGGATGGTGTACACCAGCGATGTTGATGATTTCGGGTGGCGGGGAGGAGGAGTTGGAGTGATGACAGGGATTCTGTGTATATAACGGCTTTGCCCTTCGTGTGGGTGGTGTTGAGGTGTGCGATGGCCTGGAGGAGGGCTTAAAGCTCTGCTGTCAGCACGTTCATATCTGGGAACAGCCTCCATCTTCTAGATATAGAAGTAGCTGGGTCGTATTTTGAGTCACAACAATTTCGTTCGCAATTTTTCCAACACCATAAATACCTCTTAACTATCTATTTCATTTTATATCTACCTTTCTCAGACTCAGCATTCCTCTCAATTGGTCTATTTGCACAGTTATCAAAATTTACCTCTCCTTTTCCTTCCATATAAGAGTCTCACTTCAATATAGTATTGTTAATTCCTTACACATTCAGCTCCATACTAAATGTACCAAAAATTTACATCATTTAACTCAGCTTGACCAAAATTCTATTTGCCTTCTTTATGATACCATGGAGATTGTCCAGAAGGTGCTGCGATAAGCGAATTTTCTTATATGGAATCTCTCTCTCGATTTCACACAGTCCGCGGTATAAATGACGACGCCGTCCATCCCTCGGCAGAAGTGTTTCAGACCTACTCGCGTAACCGTCACGTTGAACGAGAGTCGTTGCCGTAACGTATCGACTGCCAACGCGCCTCTGAGTTAACTTGGTCGGTGTCTCAAAGTGTTACTGAGGCAAATCCCGCCCTGCAGAGTCTGTGACTAAAAGAATACGCTCTGTTGCTTAACGCAACTGGAGAAAGAAAAAGGAACATCCAAATAGTTACTGAAAGTAACTATTTTTTAGTGTCACATCCAGTTAGGAGTTAACTAATCGGAACTGCAGTCAGCAGCCCCTAACCCGTCGTCTTATCTCCCCTCTCCCCGAGAACTCGTGTTAACGCCACCCAAACCACCTCGTCTCGACCCGAGTAGTCGTCTCTCCAACCAATCCATCATAATTAATGGTAATCTGTAAACCCAGTTTCCCTCTATTCTTAAATTACCTATTTAATTAACAGTGATTGATACTCCCATTGAGTCATTATAAATCTAGACGCTTAACGTCTGTGTTATCCTCCCCTCCTTTTTTAAAGAGATTCAAGTCAGTCATTTGCTGATATTATTATTTATAATTGCTGTCTATCCGGACTAATCCATGATTAATATTTAATCCTTATTTACCTAAATGCACCTTTAACTATTGCTACTAATTGTTATTTTGGTGTAAAGGAAAGTTTATTTTTGTACGTGTGTTTATTTGTGGCTCTTTCTTTTTGAGGTACCCTTGGCAAGACTTTAATTAAGAATCCCTTTGGCTAATTTATTCAACCTGTATTATGCACTCTTAGAATTTAACAATCACAAACCTTCCCCCAGTAACAAGTGGGACTTTTATAGTGAAAATCCTGGTCTTTGCACAACCCGCCTTTAACCAGCTTTCGCCAGTTCAGTAGGAATTAAAGCCTACCTATATATATATATATAATGATCGTAGTTTGAGTCATAGGGTCTCAATACCATCGACTCAAACAAAAGCCGGGGGGCCAAGATCAAGGACTAGAATAATTATTGGACCAGACTATGAGCAATTTTACGACACAGACAAAGAACTTTTATTATGCTCACCCACACTCTATTTACAGAGGACTTTAGCTCTTCGACTATGCTGTGGAGCACTATGTAGACCTTACCGTCAACATGCGTTGTAATCAAGGGAATTGAGGTCGGGTGACTGAGGCGGCTAAAGGTCCTTCTACCAGAAGTTCATGTTCGATCCCAACCACTCCTGCACGGTCCTTGACGTGTAGGCTGATACACTGTTGTGCTGAAAGACGTAGCCTGCATTCTTCGTGATATTTCTCACCCAGGGCAGGACTTTCGTGGCCAAGCTGTCCGTGAAGTTGGTCGCAGCGAAGGTGGTACCGTGGCCACCTAGAGGTTTGTCTACGCAAAGGCAGTCCTTTTGAGCTTCGGAACATTTTCAAAGGCCTCTCTCACAGCCAAACGGTTGACAACTTGAGGTCTGCTTAAATGAGGTCAATATTTCAGGTCTTTTCCTTTCCTAAGCTTCTCCGTGAATCTGGGAATGGTCAACCGGCTTACCTGGAACCGTGTGAAGATGTCGAACTTGTTCTGGCCCGCGCGCAAGAAAGCAGAGATCTGGATTCTTTTCACTTCCATCTCGTCACACCTAGACACAATGGAAAAGACATTTTAATGACATGCGCTAGTAGAGTAAAACTTTAAGTTTGCTCGACCGAACTTTTTTATCAGACAAGTAAACCACTCCAAAGATTTTTTAAAAACTCGAAGGTAACATAACTTCTGCACAACTCTGTAGCTCATGAAAATCAGTAATGCAATATATAAAATTATTGAAGTATTTCATCAGATCAATCAAAAACGGATGTTAAATACATAAATATTCAACTCCCTGAAAGTATGTTTAATTATACACTCAATACTTGGTTTGGACTTCTTTTATACCATGAATTACTGCATCAATGCGGCAAGAAGTGGAAGCGATAAACTTGTGGTAGTGCTGAGGTGTTATTGAAGCCCAGGCTGTTTTGATGGTGACCTTCACCTCATTTGTACTTTGTGGTCTGGTGTCTCTTATCTTCTTTTTGACAATACCCCATAGATTCTCTATGGTCTATTGTGTTCAGATTAGGAGAGTTGTCTGGTCAATCAAGCAATATCAGGTAATATCATGGCCAACCAACCATTTGATAGAAGGTTTGGCACTGTGGATAAGTAATAAACCCGTCCTGAAAAGGAAATAGCCATCTCCATCAAATCTATCAGTAGATAGAAGTATAAATTGATGGTAGACGGCAAGGTTGATTGTGGACTCGATAGAACTCAGTAAACCAATATTATCTGATGACATGATACCCTAAATCATCATAGATTGCGGAAGCTTCACACTGGACTTTAAAAATCTTGGATTCTGTTCCCCTCCACTCTTCTTTCAGAATGGAGGCCCTTGATTTCGAAATAACATGCAAAGTTTACTTCCATCTGAAAAGAGGATTTTGGAACACTGACCAACATTCCAGTTCTTTTTCTCCTTAGAAGAGCTAAAAAGCTTCTGACGTTGTCTTCGGTTCAGGAGTGGCTTTATATCAAGATGCAGAATTTGTTGCTCCTTTTTCGAAGACGTTTGTACGTGGTCGATCTTGATTTACTGACAACAAACTCAATCTGCTCCTTTTTAAGCTCTCTCAAGTTCTTGAATCAACTTTTATTCACAGTCCTTTAAAAGCCCTTGCTTAAGCACCTTTTCTTACCACACTTTACCCTTCCAAGCAATTTTACATTAATATGCTTCGATAAAGCACTCCATAAACAGCCATCCTTTTCAGCCATGACCTTCTGTGGTTAACCATCTTTGTTGTGGAAAGTTTTGATGATCGTCTTCTGGAAAATTATCAAGCCAGCAGTGTTCCCATTGATTGTGGTTGCTTGTACTGGAATAGACCAAGAAATCCACGTTATCTATACCTTATATTATTTCCAGGATTTTGTAAAAAAAAAAGTCTTCTATCCGCCTTCAAAGCCGTGAGAGTAACCAAGGGGGCCGGCGCGGATTCAGGGGGGACTAGGCAGCTCACCCCCCCCCCCTCCATTTCAGACTGGTTTATGCTGATTTTTTTAAGCTCTACTTGTATTTTACTATTCAGAAAGTGGTGTAATAATTTTGAATATATATATATATATATATATATATATATATATATATGTATATATATATATATATATGCACTGTTGAAGTCCACAGCAGTGACAGCGTTATTGATTTTGACTTGTATTCTCTTTATTTTCTTACGAGTTTTTTTCTGGTTTTGTAGGCGAGAAAAACATTCGAAAAACACATATTTTATCCCAAAACGTCTTTCAACCGTGGTTGGTCATCTTCAGGGAATGAACAGAAATGGAATAACGATGAGGTTAGAAAAGTGAGTGAGGTAGATGATAAAGAGAGATAGCATGAGAGTTTTTTTTGTTGAGTGGGGGAAGGGGGAATTCAATGTGTGTATATGTGTTAGACTATATATGTGCCGAGATACTGGCTGATTTCTTTCAAGTGATTGTTTCTAAGTCTTCTTCTCTTTGATTATTTCAAATTTGGTTTACCTTTTGGGGGGGTAAGTCAGTTCTACTTCTTTTAATAATGTATTCTTCTATGTATATGTGGTTATTTAAGTTTTGCTTTACTTTATTCAGGTTAGTTAGTTGTAATTAATTTGATAATTAATTCTTCTATACGTTTCTTCTATTTTTTATTTTCTTTTGATTTGTGTTTCCTTATGTTTTAGTACTTTTACTTAAGGCATTCACGCCTTTATTTTATATTTTGAGATTGCTTGGATTTATTCTTTATTTTCTCAGTGTTTATGTACATTCATGTAAAGATCGCACGTTCCTTTTCCTGTAGGTGGTGCGTACTGATGGGAACCGCTTTCTTGTCTAGTTTCGATTTGGGATTCTTAGCACCTACTTGTCTCTTGGTGATTCTTTTGTCTTTTGTTCCTAATATATTTTGCCCTGTTTGCTTGGGTTATATTTATTGGAGCTATTCCAGCTATTTTGAAAATATCCTGTATCTTTTTTCTTTCTCTTCTTTTGTCTTCATTATGATGTATGTCGCTTTGTTTTATACTTTTTGAAGTTTCTTTTTGTTGGACTTTGAGATCGTATATATTGGGATCGGTGGGTATGTTAAGGCAGATTCGGCGAATGCTTTGTATATTGTTCTTTTTCGTCCTGGGTTCATGTTTCTCGGAGAATGTAATCATAATTAACACCGTTAATGGTAATGCGGTCCATCTTGTGCAGTAATATTGGGGTTGATTTTAAATTTCTGGATATTTGTTTTAATTTTCCAATTATTTTCGTATTAATTTATGTTATGTATCTCCTTTTCAGTGGTTCTGGCCTGCCATCCTGGGTTGGGGGAGTGCGATGCAATAATTTGACTGATATCATCCGCGTATTGTATATTGATACATCCCAGTTATATTGGGGGCGGAAGATTATCCGTGTATATCTCGTAAAGGGTAGGACTCATGCACCCCCCTTGATCCACCCCGTCTGTAGATGGAAGGTCGGTCCCTCGTGGTCCTCGATGAAAATGTAGGATTTCCTACTGGAGATGTAATCGGCCAACATTCTTTCCATCTTGATGCCGAGACCCAGTTGAAAGAGCTTAAAAAGGGTGTACCATTAATACGGATCGAAGTTAGCAGTAAATAAAACAGTGTTATTGGTGAAAATTTATTGATTTCACTATTGGATCATGTCAATTGAATCATAGAAATTATGGGTGAAAAATAATATCACCTAAATGTCCGTCAAGGCTTCGGCGGCACACCTCTAATCGATGGTCAAAATTTTTGATGACCTCTCTGCATAGTTGCTCCTCAATCTCACCAATAGGCCTTATTATCTCATCCTTCAGCTGTTGAATTGTTGTTGGCTTGTTGGCATAGACCTTACTTTTAAGATGACCCCAAAGGAAGAAATCTAAAGGCGTCAAATTACACGATCGTGGGGGCCAATTGAACCCGCTGTTTCGAGAGATGATGCGACCTGGGAACTTCTCATTCAATAAAGCCATTGTCGCATTGGTTGTGTGGCATGTGGCGCCGTCCTGTTAAAACCACAAATCTTCGACATCATAGAATTCAATTTAGGCCATAAAAAGTTGGTTATTATGGCACGGTATCGCTCGCCTGTCACTGTAACAGAATTCCCGGCATCATTTTCGAAGAAATACGGCCCAATGATTCCGCTAGCAAAAATGCACACCAAACAGTGACCTTTTGTGGATGCAGTGTCTTTTCAACAATCTTCCTGGGATTTTTCATCAGCCCAAATGCGACAATTTTGTTTATTAACGAATCCACCAAGATGAAATTGGGCTTCATCAATAAAGATGATTTTTTGCGAAAAATCATCATCGGCTTGTCTTTGCTCGTGCACCTAATTGACGAATGTACGGCATTCAAATGGTCAGCAGTCTTCAGTTTTTGTGTCAATTGAATTTTGTAAGCGTTTAGAGACGAATCTTTTGTGAAAATTCGATTTAACCTTGTTGTGGAGAGGTCCAATTCCTGCACGCGATGAGGAATAGATGTGTTTGGATCTTCGGCCACATTCTCGCGCACTGCAGCAATGTTTTCATCTGAACGGCGTAAACGACCACGCAATGGCGTTTTCATATCTGCCACTGATCCCGTTTGTTTGAATTTACGAACAATTTTCCCAATTGCACTCTCGGTTGGTCCATTATGTTGACCAAAATATGGACGTTTCTTTTTGAACGTCCATTTATGTAATAGGCTTCGATAACTTTAACACGTTGTTTGATTGTTAATTTTTCTATGGTTAAAATTGCCAAAGACTGTAGTTGTTAAATCTGAAAGAAAAAGAAAAAATCATTAGATGCTTAAACTTAACTCACATTTAAAATCGGTCCAAGTTATTGGAACACCCATTATTTGAGTTTTTCAACCCAGACCTTGTCGAAGGTTTTCTCGCTATCGTAGAGGATCACGTCCACGTACCCTTTTTCTGCTTTGGGCTGCCCATTTTTTTCGGTTATTATGGCTATTGCCATTGTTGAATCTCTTTCCTTTCGGAAGCCATACTGATGTATGCTATATTTATAGTTTTCTTCGAAGAAATCGACCACTCTTGTATTTAATATTTTCTCGAAAACTTTTCCCACAAAGTTTAGAAGTAAGCTTGGCCTGTAACTAGAAACTTGTTGGGGTTGTTTCTGCTGTTTCAGCAGGAACGCCATCTTAGCTAGTTTCAGCTTCTACGGGTACGCTCTTATATTAACATATGCGTTGAATAAGTCTGTTATGGCCCTTATAATGTTTTCGGGGTCCCTTTCGTAATTAAATTTCGTAAGGCCTGTTTTCTCGGTGGCCTTTTGCTCGAACGAGCTGTTTGCTTTTTTTTCCTCTACCATGATGTTTTCTTCTTCAATCTATTTCCAACTCTTTCTCATAGGGTAATTTTTTCCTGGTTTGTGCGTAGGTATCTATGGACTGTTTCCTCCGTCTCTCTAAATTATATTTGGTTAACTTCCTCTTCGATGCTATAAAATTTACTCTATTGTTCTTTAAATATATTCGCTATTTCCTCATTACTTTTTAGATATTCCACTTGTTCATTATTTAATTGTATTCTTTCTCTCGGTGGTCTGCCTTTTAACATACTTATTAATATCCATGCTCTGTTTGGTTGATCCATGTCTTCAATTTTTCCTAGGAGTTTTTCCCAGTTCTCTTTTTGCTGTTTCTCTATGATGAAGATCATCTCTTTTCAGCCAATTTTAACTCTTTAATCTTTTGACGGTTTGTACCCGTATCTTTAATGGCTGTGTGTATTCATTTGATATTTTTTTTTGCTTTTCTTCTCATTTCCTGAATCTCTTTCAGGTGAGGGAGAGTCTTATATTTGATTTTTGGTACACACAGTTCGTCCACTTGGGTGATTTTCTCAATTAATGCATCTTTATTTCTTCTAGTTGTTCCAGGTTGTTTACCATAAGATTAGATTCTGGTTGATGGTCACCTAGAAATCCAATGTGGTCGCTACTTTGGACAAGGACTGGTTGCATATATATGTTGTTGAGAAGTTGGGACTTGTTTGTACGATGTCTGGTTTGGTCGATGCTCTTCCAGTAATATAGGTTAGGAATTCTGGTCCTGCTCGTTCTAAGCTATTTATGGTAAACAAGCGTTCTAGATTCCGTCCTATGTTGTTCTTGCTCCGGTAGCCGAATTCCTGCAATCTTGCATTCAGATCCCTGAGCAATATCGTTGGATTATTATTATTGAATATTTCCATTACTGAGGGCAGCGGAATGTATGAGCGACACGGTGGGTGGTACGCCACTGCTATCGTGAATGAGAGTACTCCATTTCCACTGACACAGCATCATATGCCTCATCAACCTCTTGTTCCTGAGCGTATCCTATACCCTTTTTTATGGCGATTTCAGTGCCATCCGATCTTTCACCTTTGGGATTTTTCTTTATAATTTTGTAATTGTGTATTTTCATCGAGTCATCGTTTTTGAGTCCATGTTCTGAGATTGTTATTATATCCGGATCTATTTCGAGGAAGATATTTTAATATTAGATGGACTTGTTCTTCCACACCTCTATATTCAGATAAAGTTTTTTAGCTTGCAGTTGGTGTGATTCATGTTTTGTTGTATTTACTCCCTTTTATTCGATCCTTGCTTTGTTGTAGTCTGTTTCCACTTTCTGTTTTTTGGGGGGTCAGTTTGATGTCGTTGGGGAAGAATCGGATTCGATTTTCATCGATTAGTTTTCTGATGAAAGTTCCGTCGTGGTTTGAGACTCAAGTCCACTTGCAGGTTCCTCTTTTAATTCCTTTTTTGATGTCCATAGGCTTAGTTTACTTTGGTAATGGGTATGACTCCTGCACGAAGACTTTCAGTTTGAAGTCCCTTGCTTCGAATTTACAGCCCTCCTCGTTATCGATCTCTGTATCGGATTCCGATGAGCTTCTGCCTCTTTGATTACTCTTTTGTTGGACCTCTTTGTTTTCTTTTGAGTTTGTTTCTTTTCGGTTTTGTCTCCCTGTCAGTGTTTTCGGTTACATTCCCTTCTTGATTCGATTCTTCAGATTCTTCGGGCGTTTCCTTATCCCCCAACGTAGCTCCGACTTCCAACATTTCTTTCAGTTGAAGGGTTTTTCCCGCCGTTACCCCATATATTAGAGCTGAAGGAGGGTTTGGGCGGGAACTACATCTTCCTCATTCCGTTTTTTCTCGAGAAGGAGGTTTAATGTGTCTGCGAAGGTTCCCGGCTATGCGAAATTGTGCACATGGGCAAACATTATGCATGCAAGGATATCTAAGCCCGTTCCTTCGTTTACATTTGTGTTTCTTTCTTTTCTTTGATCGTCGTTTTCGCTACACTTATGTAGGTTTGATTACTTCCTTTTTCTTTTCTTTCTTATTTATCATTTCTTTCTTTCTAGGGCAGTTGACCGCCATAGTTTTGTGAGGATATTGGCAGTCAATGCATATCTTTGTTACCTCTTTGCATTCTCGAAAGACGTAGCCAATATTGCCGCACTCAGAACACATTTTCCGGTCCTTGTGTGACTAATTTTTCGTGATATGGTCTTCTATGGCGTAGAATTGGAAGCAAGTTTGCACGCTTGTAAAATTTTCTTTTACATATTTTCTGGCGGTATCCTCATACCGAAGCGATTATTCCGTTGAACATGGCTCTGTTTGCCATTACTGCCGCGGCACAGATGACCTTGAACACATGTGTGTGGTTGCCAAACTTTATTAGTTCCGTTATTTCAATATGCTATTTTTCTTTTTTAATTTCTTTTATTAATTCTTCTTTGGTGTGTGCCCCCACGTAAGGTCGACCTTGCGGCAGTTGAAAGAGCGATTGGCTAGTAGTTTTGGTGACAGTTTTGACGCCAGGCCGATGTTATTTAACGCATTAAACCCATCCGGTGCAACCAGGCGTTCAACATCGTCCTGCCTGTGATATAAGGTGATGTAGCCATTAGGTACGTGAATGAGTTTTGTGAGGGCGATCTTCAGTTCGATGTACAGTGTTCGAATGGGTATTCCTTTTTACGGTTTTTGTTTGCCCGGTTATATTCTCCGTGAGAGTCTCCGGTATTCTAACTTTTGTTTTATTTGCATGTTGTGTGGGCTCCCCCTCCCTTCCTAGTATCCTCGCCTTAACTAATTTGGCTGTCAAAAATGAAATCATGATGGATGAATGGCTGGGCTCCTCTCGGAGAGTAAAATGTGATGGACTTTTAGCTGGTTATCGTGGAATCAAACATTGCTAACCAGGGGTGCCGCCTCCTTGAGAGAATTAAAAACCGCGGTCGCTTCCTACCATACACTAAGATGGTTGTGTGTCCGTCAGTGGTCTCGGGGCCCAGAAAAGGTGGAGTATTAGATTCCCCTGCCTGCCGGGGGCTCCTGTGGTACGGGTATCTGGCAGTGAGCTTATCCTCAAACCTTCCTCACCTTGTACGCAGTTTCATTTTTATGTATTTATTTTGTTTATTTCTCGTTTCTTTACATTTTATGGGCATTTCTCCTCTTTTTATTGATCCCCTTTATTATTTATTTTATATGATCTTATTCGGTATATCTTTTCGTGGTTAGGTTTTCGTTTTTTGCTTTTAGTCTATATTGGTAATTCTTGTTTGATTTACTCCGGTCTTATATTTATATTTCTCGATCTTGGTCATTTAAAAAATGGGTTTATTGCGTCTCCCGCGCAGCTTTTTGCGCTGGGGAATAATGATGACCTTGCAACTTTGTGTCGCTTCTACTGCGGGATTGCAATGTTGACATTGTGGAGTGTGGGCATAATTATTTGTTGTATCTTTTCTCAAGTCTGTCTTCCGGTTCAAAGGACCTTCCTCCTTTATAAAAAAAGGGATGGGGGTAACTTTTGAGAGTGTACCCTCGCACAGTGGAATATGAAGCAATGATATAGTAGATGCTGCCGCAACGATGGCCCTCTCAGGAAACAACATCACGCCTCTCCCCCTTCCCCACTCTACCGCAAAGCGCATCATCTCCCACACCTGCCGATCTACCTGGAACAACACTTTAGACACCGCTCTCCTCAACACTACCATGGAAAAATACCGAAAGGACTCTTCCCCGCAAACATGGGTGAGACAAACATCACGAAGTTTGGACGTAGCCCTCAAGCGTCTCCGCCTGGGCTACACTAGTCCTGATGCGCCTTCACCTCTGTGCTCACCACATCAACAGCTTCGACCTACCCCCCCTACTGGCAGCAGAAAGCATCAGCCCCTCACAGAAACTGACAGTCATCCGCCTGACGTACACCTTCCTTAGGAGGAGAGATAAGCTGTCACGCCAGTGAACTCGACAGGACTTCACCAGGGCTCATGGGACTAAGGAATTGGTCCCGGCCCAAGTGAAACAAAGAAGAAGAAGAAGTTGCTTGGTCCTGACGCAATGCACACTCAGCAATTAAAGAAATTAAAGGACGAAATTGAGGATCCATTATAAGTTACTTAAAACAAATAAATTAATCAATGTGTGTTTCCAAAAGATTATTATTTGCAAATTTCACACCGATCTTTAAAGGTGAGTGTAAAACAGACTCCACCTACTTCTACCTACAATCTACTTTTCGAATGTCTCCTGGGGTAATAACATAAATAATACCTTTAAACTTAACTTAAAACGATACCAGTTAACGTTAGTCGCAATTTTCTTTAGCTATAAGAGTCCCTCCTAATGGAATTCTCTGCCAGCGATTGTAGTTCAAAGTCCCTCCGTAAACTAATCCAAAATAGATTGAATAAACACATGTTTAATCTTTTAGTTGGTATTGGTGGATATTTCTTTAGGAAGTTTTACCAATTTTTTTTATTTGATATAAGCGATTCGAGTTTTTCGTAATAGGTGGTGTTATTCATTACAAAAGCCTCCTTTCAATGGTCGTTGGAGCTTAATGTATGTGTTGGTTTAGTTATTTTATTGCTTTTTCTCATTTTATGACAATATTTCCTTTGATTTGTTATTTACATAAGTTAGAGATTTAAAATTTTTTCAATTTTGTTGAAAGAATATTATCATTTATTATGTAAATTTTTTTGCGGTACGTTCTTAAATAATTTTGATTTAGTTTTTATGTTTTAATTCTTTATTTTATTTTCTTGGGTCTTTTCCTCCGTAAACTGAAAGATAGCGCATTTTAAAATATTAGTTTGATGTTTGTTTTTGTTATAATTTGAAAGATTCGTAATGACACAGCGTTCTTCCTTCATTATAACTTCACCGCCGTATAAATTCCTGAGTTTCTTTAGATGACGGAATTCTATGTCCTCTTTTTTTCATTGTTTCCATTGCGTTAGAGGAAGATTTTCTTCTGAAGAAAATTCTACATTTCGGTGTTCATTATAAATTCTAACATGAGTTTAAAACATTCTTTTGATGCGTTGTTAAAATTTTCCCTTTATTTCGATATTACACGACCAAGGAGGGTTTTCTTAAATCCTCTTGGTGTATATTTAAATGACAATCATGTATATGAATTCAACTGCCCTGTTGACGACTGTATGCCGTCATATATCGGATATACTACTAACACACTAACAACGAGAGCACAACAACTCCGCTTCAAACCTATCAAATTAGTGAACACATAAAACAGCACATGGTGAAACCAAATAAAGCATATATTAAAAATAAACTATAAAATTATTTAAATATCCAACAGGGAACAAGACTTTAAAGTAGCAGAATTTATACTAATTAAATAAAAACAACCAAATTTAAACATCGAATATGATGAATATAGTAAAACCTTAAACATATATTAATGACATTCCTACACATAACATAAAAAAAACAGAAAAGAAATGACTATAAAAAGAAAGTATGATTTAACTAATGAGTTTACTTTACCATAAAGAGCGGAGATATATTATTTATATTTTGAAAATGTTATCGTTATCAAGGATCATTTGGAGCAATTGATGTTGATTGCTCAGTAAACTTTTCGCAATCTTGAAATTAAATCCATAAATCAATAAAATAATAAAGTAATAAGTTGATTTTTAATTTTCCATATATAAAATATGATTTTTTTTCCTAAAAAAGAATATGTCTCATTTTCCTGTTGATTCTTTATACTTTAAGTACCCTTTCTATAATATAAAATATAACTCGGACGATGAGTTTGCTGGCGAAGAGTCGGCGCCGATGGTTGGCGGCGATGAATCGTAAATAACCAGCTTCAACCTGTCCTCACATCATCGTTTTCTAAGCTCAGGAATTAATTTCGTTCCTTTTCACTGGACGAGTTCCAATATTGCAATGTCCTTTCAGATATACAGTCAGTCCTAGAAAAAAGTCTACCAAAATTTAGATTTCTATTTTTGAGGTTATTTGTTTGTTTTTTTTGATAGAGAAAACCATTCTTTGTTAACGATTAAATTCAATTGTGTTTCATCAATATAATTTTGGAGATTTCTACTTTTAACTGAAGCCTACGACAAAAATGGATTGCGCGGAATAGGACAGTACAAAAACTGAAATATATGAAATAACATGGTAGATACACAATAAATTCCTTATTTTAATAAGATACATAGCAGATTTTTCTTTATTCCTTATTACAAAATTCATTCAATGCATTTATATCAATACAATTCAGGACTTGCGTTCTCATCTTCATCATCATTTGTTAATAAGATCTAGATTTTCTTTTAACGCGGAAATCATAGTTGTGATGAGAGTATTTAAATCATCTAAATTTATAAATTGTGATAAAAATACTCGATTTTTCCAATAACTCCATTAAAAAAATCACACCTCTTTTAAATCTCCGACTATCTTTTTCACGCTTGGATAGACCAAACTAAGAGTAATAGAGGACGTTAAACTTCCTTAAATAAATGAACAAAAAATCAATATCATGGCCTAAAATAATTAGTCTTTGGTGAAAAACATCTTGTAGGCTTTCCCTGCCAATAACTCTTTTGAGCACTATGAAGCTCGCTCTGTCTTACATTCAACAAATACGATTGAATCGGCTTCCAATCAACAATGTGCAAATGCAGAAGAATCTTTCCAACTATCATTTCGAAGCAAGCTTCACCCTTTGTTTGCCAGTAAAATAAACTGGGTCAATTAAATCTCCATTGTACCACAGTCCTACCCAAAGACATAGGTGAGTCTTTAGATAATTTTTTCGTAGATGAGACTATTCCGAAAGAGCGCCACCTCATCTCCAACTATTAACTATTCCTTCACTTACTTGATGTCGAATTTGCATCCGGTGTGGGGACAATATCAAATTTTCACGAAGTATTCGATGAAATGACGTTTCTGAGAGTTCTGTATCATTTTGCCTCGATGAGGCTTTGGGATGATCTACTAATAAATGTCGCACATGCTGAACGTTCTCTTCTGCCTGTACAGGTTTCGGGTGGTCTGAACATCCTTTGTTCAGATTGCGAACCCTTGCTTCTTCTTCGTACTTGCGAATGTTCTTTAAAATTGTACTTTTGATTAGAGAAAATCTAGTTAAGTTGCTGTTTGAAGCTATTCTGAACTTGTTTTAAGCTTTAAATCAAATTCGCTGCCCCCCTGTTAACTGAATCATAATAGTTTCAAAGGACTTATATTCTATTTATGCCAGTTTTATGTATGTGCAACCACTATGGTTGAGAAATCTGCATCCTTCATCAACAGTCATCGATCCTTAAAGGTATAAAGTGTGTGGAGGACTTTAGGGAAGGGTATAGAGAAAAAAGGTGTTTCTTTAGTAGTTGAATGAATGTAGCAGTACGTCAAGTGGAGCATTCAACCCTTTATAATCGTTTTGAATAAATTTTGTTTATACATTTAAGTAATTCTCTTAATTTAGAAGGGTTTTTTCTTCTTTGTCATGTTTGATTTTCCAGGGTGGTAGATTTTCTTTTCTCTTTTGGTTTGCCGTTTTTATTTTTACTTGTATCTATGTCTCTGATAATATTCTTGTAGATGCTGTATTTTCCTCACCAACTATTTACTTCCGCTATCTTATAAAGTTTTTTTTATCGATTTACGTATCATATATTATTCTCCAATTTATGATTGCTCTAAGTTCTTTGATTTGAACGCCCTTCTTGGCCGGTAAATTAAAGTATGATTCTGGGCGATATCTATCAGGCAATGTTTCAACCCCGTCAATATATCCTCTTCATGCGCATTGTAGTCGAAATCCAATTTGTATTCGCCTCGATTTATTCCTTTAATGATTTCTTTTGTTTTTGTAAGCTTTGGGCGCGGTTCCGACGGCGAGGCATATATTTTCATGATTAGTTTCAGGATAGTTTAGGCAGGTGGATTTTTCTTGCTTTCCTTTATTTCCCCTTTTTCTTGGGTCGCCTAGATCCAAATACTCATACATCTTGGTGCTCCTCTTTTGCAGGTGAGGATTGGCAATGCTCAGGTTTCAAAGTCACTGCGTTCAACTTACCCAAAAGATGTGCTATTTTTTGTTCTAGGCAAAAGAGATTGAACTCAAGCTGTCGCCAACTCGTAGAGCATCGACATCACGTTGAATCACCTGAAAAGTGTGGGTCCATATTTTAGGGTCTTTGTAAGATGATTGATTCCGAAATGTTTAGGCGTTGCTACGATGAAAAAATCTAATCAAAATTTTTAAAATATAGATATTTATCTGATAAGGAGCAAATATTTCGCTTCTCTCGCCTAGAACAAATAAGATAATGCTTTATGTGATTGACCTGAATCAAAAAATGAAAATTTAATCAGGAACAATACAAGTTATATGGATTTGTGCGTAGAAAATATCTAATATATATTTCCAAAAGTCTGTTTGTTTTTATGTATATGTATGACCGCGATGAAAGGCCAGTTAGAGCGACTTGAAGGCTAATCAAAGCCATTATTGGGCGTACCTTGAACCGGGAATTAACATAGGAATTCTCAGATTTGGCAAAAGTGGCACCACCTGGTTTGAGGTTAGGTTAGCTTAAGTTCGCATTTTACCCCGTTTTAGTTTGGGGGAGACAAGTAATCGTGGATTTAAGTTTCAATTAAAATATCACATTGCCCGTGTAAAAATTCAGGTTTGCCAGACCACTTATAATTATGTGACTGCAATGTTTAAAATAGGCAATAATACCTATTCTCAGCATGCCCGAGACTCGAATAATTTCTATATTTAGTTAAAACTCGCGCCCATCTGCTTAAGGTGCACTTTAAGGTTTGTGGCTGAAATCCACCTACTCACGTTTGCCTCCCTTCCCCCTTTCTAATGATTCCGAAATTACAAGTTTCAAAATAACCTATTTAAATATCTAAAATGGTGATGCTATTTAAATGTATAAAATCCTGGTATCAGTATAGAGTGTGTTAGTCAAAACGTCTCCATATGATATTCCATGTTGACAGGATCTGCTAATTATATGGTAATGACAAAATCGCCATTAGACCGTGAAGGAAATTAGTCTGATACGAACGCTGCACGAGGAGGGTCTCAGCTGACGAAAAATAGCCCGTAGAGTTGGAAGATCACGTTCCGGTGTTGCAGTAGTGTTGAAGAGGATTCGAGAAAATTAGAACATCCAAAATCGACCTTGGTCTGTTTGACTTAAAGTCAATGCGCATTGTGATTTCGGGTTTCTGCGTCGCAGCAGCCATCGGGTTCGTAAGAAAACCGAAGTCTAGCTGTAACGTGAATGAACAAAGGGCGAAGTCCAGGTGCAACATGAATGGACAGAGGGCGAAGTCAAGCTGCAACAGAAATAGACAGAGAGGGAAGTCCAGATGCAAGATAAATGGACAGAGAGCGACAATATTAATGCATCAGTAAGAACTTTCCATTGCAGAATGCCTCGCCAAAGCCCGAACTTATGTAAAGCCGTCCAGAAAACGCTAATCAAGCTTGAGCAGAAGCCAGGTCGAATGGCTTGGGCACGTGTTCCCCTCTTAGGGGCCATGCGTCAGTGTGCACGTGTCTTATGGTCAGACTAGTCCACATTCTAGTATTTCTCAACCTCACTCATCATTAGAATCCGCATGAGGCTATAGGAGCAATCGAATCAAGATGCATAACAGCAAATGTCCTGCATGGTGGCCGCTCTGTAATGCTATAGGACTGCATATGAAGTTTCGTGGTGGGTAGTCTCGCCTTTTGTGATGACTCCATGAATTCAAAGAAGTAACAAGCTGTCCTGAGAGATTACATGCTACACAGCCCGAGACCTCTACAGAAATGCGTGAAATATGATTTTCTAGAAGGACAATACCCCATGTCACAAGTATATGTCCACCATGCTGTGGTTCCGGGACAACAATATCACAGTGATGGCCTGCCCACGTCAGTCTACGAATAAGAATTCACCTAAAAACCTCTCCCGCAGAAGCTGAAAGACGCCGTACGTCGCCGTGGTCAAGCCTCCAATGAGTAACTGAAGGTCTTCTTCAAATAGGAGTAGGTCAGTATCACACGTCTCAGGGCTCAAACCCTCGTGTAGAGTATACCTCGAAGAATAAATGTTCTCATCACTAAAGGGGGCGTCTTAATACGTTACTGAGCTTCCTGTAACAGTTTGGCTTTGCTGTAATTTTTACAGAGCTTTATTTGCATATATGTTGTACATATGTTACATGTTTGAAATGTTTGGTATTTTTTATTTTGGTTAATTGTTTGGAATATCTATATATTGCTATTTATCCCTCCTTATTCCACTGTTAAATTCCCATTGATATCTAGATATAAACTTTTAGATCCTGAATTTATCTAATTTCCTACAATTTCTGAGGTGTCCTAAAACTTTTCGACCAGGAATTTTATTAGTATATTATCGTGTATGTAGGCTGATGATCTTGGACTGATACTTATTCACCGTAGTGTACACTGTGGGTGCAAAAATCGAAGATCCTTATCAGCTTAAGTAAGCAAATGATATGGCATAAATAAAGAAAAGATAAGATCAAAGATCGCTACCGCTCGCGGCCACCTTTTATTGGGCTTTGTCACGGAGCCCCGCCGCCGATGTCTTTTCTTTCTTTTTTATACTTACTAAATAGATGAATGCAGAGGGATAGGTAGATTGATATAGAGATGGATAGATGAATGGGTAAATAGTTACATTGATAAATAGAGGAATAAATAGATGGTAAGTGAGATGAGTGGTTATAGAAAAGGATAGATAGTTGGATGGATGGATAGATAGAAGGGTAGATGTATGGATATATGGAATACAAGCCTCATCACTTTTACTCCAAATCTGTCTGATATCAATTTCGCCGAACGACTAAATCTTCGCTTCATTTGGCCATATCAAATGACCCTAAATCTTAGACTTTCTTTTGCAGTATTTAATATCGGAGTGAATGAAAATTGAATAAAAAGTGACTCGAAAATCCTAAGGTGGGGTTTATTCAGAGGAGAACCAACTATCGCAAAATTTTCTATAGCAGCCCAGCGTCAACCCTGCATTTTAGAACGGTCTCTGAAGGATGAGGCGTCTTTCTTGCAGAGTCTTCTTAATTGTACAATTAATATCAATGTAAGGAACGGATGGAAATTCAAAAATACTTTCCCTGGTAACACCCAAGACGATATAATTTGTATACAACACCACTCGTCAAACAAACAGGGGTTAGTTACTAAACCCTTCGTATTAACAGAATTAGTAATTTTCATCTTATTATCAAAATCGTTTCAAGGTAAATATTAAAATTGTTAATTTCTTTTGAGAAGATCAGGAAGGAAATATTTTAACAGACAAGGGGAAAATTGGTTCATATGAAAGGTCACACATATAAACAGAATTATAAAAAAATACGCGGCGAGATACAGACAAACTAAAAAAAAACAAAAAACAGGATCAAATGCCACACGCCTGATAATTAAATCATCATAATTAGGGTAATCAAGAATATGTAAAAATGAAGATAAATAATTGATGCTACTTTCGTGGGAAAGAAAGGAGCTATAAAGAAAGGAACAGCGAAAAAGGGCGAGGCACAAGCAGGTAAATTCAGAAAATCTAAATTGAAACTAATAGCAACTACTAAACTGATAAAGTTCTGATTAATTAATAATACTTGTAAATGACATAAACAATTTAAGGTGTAATAGAAAATACTGGTAATGGAGAGGCAGATAAGAACAAGATGACTCGTGAAACCAACGAGGGAACTTTACTAAAAGCAATAGTGGGGGAGGAATTGCTAACTATATAATAATATACTGTTAGTATTATTATTAACTAAGCCAACAATAGTGTTTTAGTAGAGATGATAGTGTAGAGAAAATAATAATTTATTAATAATAATTTAATAATAGACAAAATAATGGAGCTTACACCAAGATTCGAAGCCGAGACACAAAACCCGTGAGAAGAGGGGAGAGAGTATAAGAGAGAGAGAGAGAGCAAGAGAGAGAGAGAGAGAGAGAGAGAGAGAGGGAGAGAGAGTAGCGGCCATAATGATTCGGACACTTAGGTTTCCTTCACAAAAATTACAGTGGCTTCAAACCAAATAATTGTAAGTAATACATGATAAATTGCAGATATAAAACAAGCATATAATTTGTGCATTTACATTGTACTTGTTAGGATGAATGAAACTCTAAGTTAAATTCAAAAAGTACAGGGGTCAAAATGATCTGGAAGACACCCCTGAAGAGGTCCTTCTAATGCACCTAAAAAGATGCATTTTAAAAGACCCCCTTTATGTTAGTCTAGTTCATGGGTCTCCAAACTTTTTTCACAGTGGGTCAGATAACAGAGAATGACGAGCGCGGGCCGCATGACCATTTTGCTCAATACAATATATTGAATACACAAAAAATAAAGACAACCAACATATAAATTTACCAAAAAGTTATCAATGCAGGCGTCGTTAGCAATAAGAGAGTATTATCACACCCAGTGCGCAGATTTCCGAGTCTCACAAATTAAGCCGCAAAAAGGTAATTGCTGCATCCATTCAAGAGAATTGCTTTCAAATGTTCATTCGTGGCACAGTGTAGCAGCGGAGCAGATGAACTGACTTCGCTGGCCGGATATGGCCCGCCTGCCGTAGTTTGGAGACCCCCGGTCTACTTTACCGTTTATTTATATATAAATATATGGTCTTTACTATATTTACTAAGACACTAAAGACATTCTTCAAATGTATATGACATTATACTAATAAAATAATTTTAAGGGCGAAAATAAGTATTTGGACACTAGATAGACAGAGCCTAACATTTTGTTGCACCACCATCGTTTGCTATAACTGCTCTCAGACGTTTCTTCTAATGTTCTACCAGGTTCTGCCACATTCTTTTGCAATATCTGTCCACTCCTTATATATAGCTTTCAATTAAGCGAGGTTTACAGGTTTCTCCTTGTAGACTTGTCCTTTCCACATTTGGCACGACTTTTCAATCGGATTCAAGTGAGGGCATCGAGTAGGCAAAGGTAAAATATTCATATTTTTCTGCAAGAACCACTCACGGGTTGCTGTTACAGTGTGCGTGCTTTGAATCATTGACTTGCTGAAGCATGCAATCATCCTGCATCTCCATTTTATTCATATTTACGTTGTTATTTGTCAATTTTTGCCGTACTTGACATGATTCATTGTTCTATAAATTTTATAAAAAGCACCAAATATTTTAGTAAAAAACAACGCACCATAATGCTTCCGCTTTCCTGCTTGATTGTTGAGATGGTTGGTTATGTTCTGATCATTATCGGTTCCATCAAGGCTCAAAACATGCTAAAGTGCAATTTTTCTAGGATCCTTCCTTAAAAATTTACCAAAATTTTCCATCATATTAAAGTTAGGGATTTGAATATTCAATTTTAGAACATTCCTATTTTTCTAAAGGAACCATCTCGTGTTGCTTTAGCCGAACTTCGGTTCATTCTGTATCTCCAACTTCTGCACATTTGATGTCAAGTTAGTGGCCAATATATGCTAAAAACTTCCCCTAGCACTCACAGTCAAGCTAGTATGTATATCCTAAACTAGTAGAATTACCAGCCGTTGCCCGGGCTAAAAGTCCTGTCGCAAATAAATACAAATGTATATTGTTTGAAATTCTTATTATGTGGCACAAAAATATCTTTACTTACTTATTATTATTATATGTGTGGTGAAAGCAGAATGAGGAAGGTTGTGCACTCTCTTTATCATATAATATTATATAATATCATATAATAGCATATAATGTTATATGTACAATATACGTACACTAAGTAAACTTTTCACCGCGTGCGACCGCCAGTTTACGCGCACGCGTCAATGACTGTTATTTATAAGCGAACAACGTTGAGAGGACAGGAACAGATCTAGCGCTTTATATATATACAGATAGCCGTCACACCTATTGGTTTTATTCTATTCTATCAGCATTTATCTTCGTTTAAACCCAATCGGACAAAGGGTAGAGAGATAAAGAAAAGGAAACTATGCTAACGACAATGGCAATTCAGTAGAAAAGTAAGCAGAAGAAATAATAACTTAATAAGAATTATTTATTACTTTGGCCAACACAATATTTGCCGACATATCCAAGAATTATTTCCAACTAATTTGGGGCGCTAGACTCAAATATGGTCTTGTTTTTTGTCTATCATGTCAAGTTTTTTTTACAGTCTATCCCATTTTTTACCAGTCACCGCAAAAATGCACCAGATTAAAGCATTTCCACAATCCCCTCCATCTTAATATTTTATGTATAATACTTTTTATTATTATATATGTATTATACATATGGATTATAACAGACTTTGTTCTACGCAAAACCCACAACATGTGCCGTGCTATTGCGTGCAACTCTTGGCATTGTGCAGCTGGTTGTGCAGCTGCTAATAGACATCCGGCAATCACTGACTGTAGTTTTTTAAAATAGCTTTGTTTGTCGTTTTACATATCATGGCCGCTGCTCAGAGAAAGTGTTTGTAAAGAAAGTTTATTCTGATTACTTTTAACTAAAACTTGGCCATCAGGAACAGTCGTGGGCTCTACATAACGTATAGGAATCTTGTACTGAAAATTTACGATAGTGGACTGAGATCGAGAGCAAACCTAACATTTTGTATTCCTATGTATGCGTCAAGGTATGACTGTGTAAACTAGCTCGGCGCACATAGTCATACACAAGCACGCGCAGACAGCTGACCAGAGGCCGCTTGATATATGTTCGGGGGCGATTAATAAAGAGTGCGATTTACGGCTAACCGAGTTTTGACTAATGGCTTGCCAAGTTGCATTTCAAAGGATATATGTCTAAAGACAATACCCCAAAATATAACTTTAATATATATAATAAAAGGGGGTAATTTATATATATATATATATATATATATATATATATATATATATATATATATATATATATATATATATGTATATATATATATATATAAATGTGTGTGTATATATATATATATATATATATATATATATATATATATATGTACAAAAGGGGTGAACAAATTACCTATGATAGTTAAATGAATTAAGTGAAGATTAACGAGGTAATCTGGGGATGACCATACAAGATCTTTTTACCTTAAAGCGCAGGCGAATTGGAGGCGGGAGGTGGGGGGTGAAACAACGGCGCAGTTCTTCAGGAAGATACTTCGGGGAGTCCTGACGAAGAGGACTCGAAGATGGGGTTTGATTACTTCGTGATGAAGAATGCGATTTTCTCTGCTCCAGTTAGACGTAATCTCAACTCAAGACGATTCTGCAGATCGGCAGGGAGTCTTAGACTCGAAAGAACGGCAATCTTGAAGGGGTGGTGAAGATGAGAGGGCTGCATAACTCTCTGGAAAGAAGGGGCCTCGATAGCTTTTCTCTGAATACGGGCCAAACTTAACGAAAGTAGATATGCTGGCGAGATCTTCGACGAAGTACGAAGACGGGTTACAGGGGTTCACGGGAAACAGACGACAGTTTGAACGGAGTGGATGGCGGGCTTTCAATCTCCTCAAGAGATGGTGAGCTTCGGGTTAAATACCCAGGTGGCTGATTTAATAAATGCCTGAGGGCCTGGCGGTCCCTAAGGAATACTTGACGCCAGTCTAAGCAAACAAATTTCATGATAACGCGTCTTTCCACTCGAGGAAACTTGTCTATTTTGCCATATGAGCAAAATAGACATTTGTTTAAATTTCACGTTTAGCGATTGTCTTTCTTTTGTAAGACCTGCATTTTTCTTTCAATATTATTCATTTCTCTGCTGTTCGTCCCTTGACGATATTGAAATAAAGGAAAGCGCTCAGTTTCTCGCTTATTTTCTTATATTTCCCGTTGCTTAACCTTTGAATTTCTCTCTCTCTCTCTCTCTCTCTCTCTCTCTCTCTATATATATATATATATATATATATATATATATATATATATATATATAATACGCGTAATTGATTTGTTCTTTGGGATTAGGGTACGTAGTAGGAATCTGAAGACTCAGGAGATTACGCTAATCATTTATTGGCTGGACGTTTCGGACGTTCGCTAGAACCATCACCAGCAACTGTATCGACTAATGAGAAGGGGAAGAAATATTAACAATAACAGTTAAAAAAGTAAAAAATATGCACTATCTAATGGCTAAAAAAAAACAGAGGAAGGTAAGATAAATCAATAAAATTGACAAATATTGAGAGGAAAGTTAAAACAAAAATACCAACATATAGAATTACTTAATACTATCCAATGTAATTTTCAAAAAATAATAGGAAGAAGTGAAGTTTTAACATAAACTAACTTGTGTATAAAAAAATTGAAAGTAACTGGAATAAACAATAAAATAACCTATTATATTAAATTATAAACAAAAAAACGAAAACAAATGTGAACCTTTATCGTTGGAGTGGTGAAATAGACTAACTAACGATAGAAAACTACTAACGAGATTTGTTCGGTCGGTCGGTTGGCTAGTTAATGTATTGAAGTGTTGGTTGGTTATATAGTGAATAGTTAAATTGAAGAGGTGTAATTATTAAGGTTGGGATTTATTTTATTGTTGTAAAGCAACTCTAGGATTTTCCAATCGAGAGAAGTTAAGGCTGAAGATAAGATGGTAAATGAATCAGAATTAAGAGGATGTTGGGAATAATCCGAGTGTTGCTTGATAAAATAAAAACAGATGAACAGCGGCTTTAGCGCGTGACTAGGGCCAATAAACTTTGATCGCAGTTGGGTGCAGCTTTTATTTTTATATTTTGTTGATTTATGCTTTTCGTGGAATGGTTAGACTCTCTCTCTCTCTCTCTCTCTATATATATATATATATATATATATATATATATATATATATATATATATATATATATATATATATATATATATATTTGTTTTTTAAGGCTTTGGGTCGAAGTTGGTTTAAGATTCGACCTTAGCCGGTTCGTGAATGTGAAATATTTAAGAATTCAATGGGGATGGTTTACTTTTTAATTTCGGGGGTCCTTTTAAAACAAATAATTCGGAGTGCAAGTTAGCTAAAGAGTAACAGATAGCTGTTACTCGTTTATGGTGGCAAGAAAAAGACAATAACAAAAATATATCTTTACTAACAAATAAATAGAGTTGAAATATATACATATATGGATTTTAAAGGGAATGATCTTACATACGAAAATTAACTGTCGGTACGAGACACAGGAGGTATAATTATAGGATTAGTGGTCGGTTTCAGGTCAGTGATTAAAAGGGGATTTTAACCTGGTGCTCATACACAAAGGATGGGACGATTTGGGTAGACTAGATTATAGAATAATCTGTAGGCGTCAAAGATTGCATCTGCTTACGTGTTCGTTGAAAGGAAGGGCCAGTAGGGATACGATAACTATAATGGGGAAGCTGGGTTACCTCACGGTTGGGATGAGGGAGCCCACGTAGTTTAGCCTTGGTACACGGAAATCCTCGTCAGATACTCGCCGATTAACTATGGGAGGAGAGTTCACTGATGTCGATTTAGCCTTCGTCTTCGAATTAAGGTCGCCGGTGTCTCCGATCGCTACGTGTGAGCGTGTTCTTTGCTCGTACGCGGTGTTAGGCGGGAAAATCTTGGGGTGCTACACGCTAAACCGAGTCGGGTGATTATATTGGCTCTCGCTGGTGGCTGGTAATGCCTAGCGGGAGCCTCCACGACTCGCGCGATCTTGGGGAAAGGCAGCGACTCCTTCTGGGGAACCGAGATAAAGATGGCATAGAATGTTCGAAAAGCTTCGATCTATGCCAGATGTCAGGGAGGTTGGTTGAACGGCATGCGAGACAAGGAAAATGTGTCCCATAAGCAAATGCATATGTTAGCAATAAAACGGAGTGGACCGCATCCTCACCGTAGGTCAGCCTCGCTTCCAACGCTCCATGCGGTGATTTCGAAACCACGTGGGTACAAAAGGGAACGTGGTCGCCCTTCGAACTTTTTCTTCTACAATGCTTAAACCTTTGTTTACATTAGTTGACAGTGATTGTTCGACTTTGGGACTCTCAGTGTACACTGGGTGCCTATGAACAAGTTCATTTATGAATAAAGGACACCAATACTCATGGGCCCTGCGTTTGATAGGTTTGTCACTATTACTGGCATTAATAAATCTATTGTGTTAATCGTAAGAAGACTCCAGTTTTTTTAACTTTTGATTAAAAGAATCATATTATCAATTTGCCCCCAAAGAGAGCAGCCACTTACCTTATTTAAATTTCTTGGAGATTACTTGTTCGATAATGAAATTATTAATGAAGTCATAGTTAGAAATTGGAATCAATTGTTTTCAGAAGGGCATCGCCTATGGGAGAGCCTCTTAGAAATCCCTACTTAATGGAAAATCTGGTTGACTTGATGAACAATAGAATGTTTAAATTGTTTAAATCATGAACGATATTTCTACAAGATAATAAGAACTACGAGGGGCGGTCAATAAGTTTTTCGAATCGGTAGGGCAAAACAGAGGAAGGGGGATGGCTGTTTGTGGGGGTGTTAGGACAAGTTATGTCAAGTCAGGTCCTGCAGCCGCACGCTCCTTCCTCGTCTATTTAAGAAGCAGTAGATGATCGCAGATCGTCAGTAACAATTTTTTTAACAATGGAGAAGGTTGAGCACCGCGCAGTGATCAAATTTTTGGCCAAGAAAGGCAAGAATGCAAAAGAAATCCATGAACGCATGGTTGCAGTGTACACCGACACCGCCCCTTCCTATGAAACCATTGCTCGCTGGAGTAGGGAGTTCCGCCATGGTCGTGAGTCCCTTGAAGATGACCCCCGTCAGATGTGACCAATAGGACAATGTAGCCCGTGTGGAGAGGATGATCCTCGAAAATCGGCAGGTGAAGGTCAAAGAAATCGAGCGAGAACTTGGAATATCACATGGACGTGTTATCAACATCATCTAAGACAATTTAGCCATGACGAAGGTCTCTGCCCGTTGGGTCCCTAAAAGTCTCATGAAACCTCACGCCCCAAGATCGACTTCAACGTCGTTAAAGTCCACAAGGCCAGAGTTGCACAAGATGCCCTGCGTGAGTGCGGATTCAAGGAGCTCAACCATCTCCCCTACAGTCCAGATCTGGCCCCTAGCGACTACTTTTTATTTCGCCAGCTCAAGGTTGCACTGCCTTGAAGCCGGTTTGGGGATGATGAAGATGTCCAGCTCGCCGTCCAGGAGTGTATTGAACAGTAGTCGGGATATTTCTGGTTGTCAGGAATTCGAAGCCTCAGGGACAAGTGGCGCAAGTGAGTGAAGTCGAGGGTAGGTATATTGAAAAATAATAAAACACTTTTCATCATATCTCGTTTCCTTATATCCGAATTGCAAAACTTATTGACCGCCCCTCGTACGTGTCAACAGTATTATTTATTGGAGCCTTAATTCTTGAATTAAGAATTAACCATACACGAGAATTGCATTACGTTCAAGGGAAAAAATTTAATCGCATTATTTCCTTGATTTTATTAAATTCATTTGTAACAATTGGTGTCAGAGATCACATGCAGAGAGAGAAAGAGAGATAGAGAAAGATAGAGGGGAAGATACGCCCCGCCTCAACCTAAAATAGAAAGGGAGACAACAGACACCTGGGGGACCAACTTTGTCTGTGGTAATGGAGGTGCGAAAATATGAGACGCTGTGAGATGCTGCGATGACCTGAAATGCAGCCATTACAGAAAGCTGCGACAAGTTGGAGGGACCAAAAGGACCCATCTGAGGTCGGAAAAAGTTCGCCTCGCCGGCTTAAGAACCTTCTTGCCCTCGCGCTAAAAGGCCAATTCTATTCTCGTCTGCCGATGCGTCTGACCCTAGAACGCTTCCCTTCACACGGAGAGGGGGGGGGAGAACCCCGTCCGACCCCGCTATATATCCCCTGGCGCTAGAGTTGGAAAGGAGTATCTTCTGTCCTTCCCCATCCGTACCCGCTATTCGCGTCCTGTTGGACTCTGCACAATTCTCGCAGAATCCCTCAAGGTCTCCGTATTCTTGTTAATTCTCGTGAGTCTACCTCTCAATTAGTGTTACTCGAAAGCAAGATTTAAGTTCACCCCGTAATAGTCATTATCCAGAGACTATTGTTTCAACTTTGTACCAAGGCAAGGATTACTCCCTCAGACTTAATCTTCGAGGTAACAGCAACGCGCAACTCTCTTGTGCAAGTGCTATTTCTCTGTCCCCCCTCCCCCCGCCAGTGTACGCCTTATCATCGGCTAAGTTTAGGCTCAAGATCGTTCAAGCGTCCCTCTGTCAATATTGTCCGTTTGTTTGTACTTTTGTACCCATTTTTCTGTTATCCCGGAACTCCAAGATAATAGATTATGGGCTAACCTACTTTCAGTTAATTTGTACTATGCTTATATTGTAAACTTCCCACGTACTCGTAAAGCAGATAGGCTGAACGTGACCCTATGCTATGACATTTATATTAAACTAGTGTAAGGTTTGTGGGGTTAACCTACGACATCTATATTAATCTGGTCTCAGGTGTGGGGTTAACCTAAGACATCATCGATAAAAACATAGCTGTAAGTGTAAAGGGGTAACTGTTAAAGCTATAATTGTAAAAGAAGTTAAATAAAAATATAAATTAACAAAATTTTTAAATGAATTATGGGTTAGTGTAACTTTACCTACAGTAGCCTGTTGGAGTCGATGTGGTAGTTCAAATGAATTCCCTTCGGCCTCCCACGCCTTTTTCAATCTTGGATTAGAAAACCTCAACCACACACTCTCGTACAAACCTTATATCATCCTGTCTGTAATGGATGGTATCGAGCGTAGAATAGTTAATCATGCATCAGTTGATATATGGGTAACTGTGTGCACGCCTGGCCCCAAATTCAGCAAGTCAGCTAGATGAACTGCAGCTAAATATCTTCCTCACATTTTCCGTTTATCTACATTTACCTCTTTCTTTACATGCCTATGCTTCTCGGAAAAGGCGGCAGAAAAGTTTTAACCTTTCTTATACCAATTTTTTGTCTCAGTGGAGAAAGTAGATTTTCCTTTTTTGCTTAAAGAGTTTGAGAAATCTTGAGGAAATCCTTGGATTCTAATGATCCCATCTAGGGACCAGTATCCCCTCCAAAATTCGATGACTTGCTAACTAATGAGACCAACCCGTGAGGCTTTATAATTTTTTTTTAATTCAACAGAACGTAAAAATGTGGTTCCGAATCACGAAGACTTTTCCCACAAAGCTCAGAAATAGAAGAGAATAATCAGTTTTTTTATTTTTTCACTTTAAATAAAAGTTCATTAAAAATTAGCTATTAATTTCAGAACTTTCACCATTATATCGCTAATAAGAGGAGACACGAACACGTTTTTATATTTAAAAAAATTACCCTAAGGCCATATACTAATCGCACAAATGATGAAAATTAATAAATGAACGATAGATGAACGACATTCGTAGTTTAAGATCCACTATGTAGACTAATTCGAATATATGGCCGCATTTCTGACTTTTGCCAAAGAAATAAAATACACAAGAATCCCAAGTATTGAATCGGTTAGTGGGAAATTTTGCAACTATTTTGTCTTAAACGTGGGTAAATCCACTGCTTTTAAATTAAACCACCAATATCAAATTTATGCCAAGTTGAAGGAAGAAATTTCAAAAATAGGATGGTTGCTTATATTTTTTTAATGGGCATTTAATACCAAATCTAATGGTATAGAACGAATTCCCCTGCCCAACACCACTAGCAATTTTCCTGCCCACGACCACCGCCCTTGCCCACCAAGACAGCCCCTGCCCACCGTCAATACCACCACCACCACCGCCCTTGCCCACCAAGACAGCCCCTGCCCACCGTCAATACCACCACCACCACCGCCCTTGCCTTTTGCCCACTACCAATACCACCCCTGTCCACCACCACCATTGCTCCTGCCCACCAAAAGCACAATCACCCCCTGCCCACCACTGCCACCACCGGACCAGACCACCATTAGCACGAACCGCATATGGCAAAATACGGGCCCCTCACCAACCCACAACCCCCGCCCCTGCTCATCACCAGCACCTGCTCACCATCAGGACCCCTACCCACCCACCACCAGCCCCTCTACCCGCAAAGAGAGGCAGATAGACAGAGAGACAGACAGAGGGGATGACTGAACAAAAAACAAACCGTCAAAGTTTTAAGCAGATTTTTCTCACGGCTGCAGCCGCTTTATTGGTAGACTTTACCCAATAGATTGGTCTATTAGATGCGGTCATTTAAATTTCGTGGATGAAGAGCGTCCCCTATTGCATTACTAACCCCAAATCCCACGCTTCTTTAAGCATGAGAAAAATATTCTCGTTGGTTTCATTAACTTTCTTTTTCACTAAAAAATGTGAAAACAAATTAGGAAACCCGCTTTTAATTGTGGGGATTTGAAGCCTACTCCAATCAGGAGAGAAATATTAACATAGACCCTTCCATATTTCATTTACTGGGCAAACTAGAAATTGGTAAGTTAAGTAAACCCCATTAATTACTTATTGGTTGAAATAAAATTAGGGGAATCGAGGGGAGAATATTGATCTTTACAATTCAACTACACCTCATATTCAGTACAGCGATTGAAAAGATGCTAAGAAATAGGAAGCGTTCAATGTCATTCCCTGTAACTTTATAAACTGGTGGAAAGTACGTGATAAAAAATAACCAAAAAACTACAAACCTAAATAAAACTAATATGGCAGAATCACCTACAAATCTCATCAATTAGAAAATATTAATGTAGAAGGGGATTTTTGCATTGGGTCTGGATATTTAACCCTTTCTAATGCGAGCAAGTTAAAATCATAAAGCAATCAAATATATGATGATGTGATAGGATGAATGGGATTATAAAGGATCAACTCCGATAAGAGGGGAGAGGAAGCGATGAATTAAGTGTAATAAGTGATACGGCGAAATGTCGTTCGAGATTTGAAAGCTCCTTTGTTTAGAAATCGCTCAAATCAAATTTGCCAAGAGATTTAGAAGAATGCAAACGAAAGACGAAAACAAACAACAACCACTTTCATCTTCTTATTGTAAAAAGGCAAATTGGCAAGAAGGGACATTGAAACGGAAACAGGGGATAGTAAGGGAGAAAGAAATCTCTTACATCAATCACCCTGGCCATTCTCCCGTTATCACCTCGGGCTTGCAGACCTGTATTGGAAAAATACACACGTATGCTTGTATAACCTTATCACGCTTGTGCGTACAGTGATAAAGGAAGTGTACGTATTGACTGGGTAGCAAATATACGTACAGGTATTTACACACACAGAGAACAACTGTTTTATCATATGGGTGTCCGCCTCATTTATGGTCAGTTCGTTAAGACAATGGCCAAGACGAACTTCAGTGAAAGGTCGGGCCTTTTTCCGAGATCCAGCATCCGCGTTATGTAGCCTTAGATATCGAGCATGTTGCGAGCCCCTACATGTCTGGCAGGTGTATGACTTGCTCTTTTTTATACATGTAAATTGTTTTGTGTGTCGTGGAGGATGGGTTAAATGCTGGCAAAATCTCTAGGGTAGCTATCAATCCAAATATTATACATCTGTATCATCACTTCAATTATACACTTTCACACGTACATAAACATACAAAGACGACTAGTGTAAAATGCGTCAGTATCTTCATTGCAAGACTGGCCCTTTCTTCGCAGACCGTTCTGGTAGGGTTAATTATTCAGAGTGATGTAGTTTAGGTCTGGCAGACACAATGGGTTACCTTGTTAGTGACGGATGGAAGCTTCACCTGAAAGTAGAAGTTCTTAAATTGTGGAGAAATGCCTTCGTTGATTTCGTCTCGAATGTCAGGAAAGGGGTTAACTTCATTCACACTTTAACTACTTTGCAAGTAAAAAATAAAAGCGAAGTTTTTTTCTTGACTTTTACTGCTATCTAAAAAAAATTACTAGTCTCACACTAGCTAAGCCGATAATAAATTCCTGAGTTTTTTATATTTTGACCTGAAGTAGATGGAACTTCAGGAATATTTATTACATAACCCATTTAGGTGATGCTAAAAGTTAATTAACTAATGGTAAAGGTTTCCCTTATAGAGGGACTGTACCTTTAGAGACAGCCAACGTATGCCTTAGAGTGAACAACGGATGTTCACTCCGTCACAGGCCCAAAGAAGTGGAAAGGTCATTTGACTAACAATGGTTTAGGACTAGGCTTCAGTACTGGTGTGATTTCAATAGGTAAATATTATATTAGTGTGTGTAGCTTAAAAGACTGATGAGCCCTTATTCGATGTTATTATTTCAAGATTATTAGTTGCAATATTATTCAATCACTAGCACAATTATTATATATTTTTATTATTAATTTATTATCATTTAGTATGCTTGTTTCCTTATTATTGCTTAACTTATTAGTTAATTATTACATGCGGTTATTACATATATAGAATATGTAACACAATTTTTGTTCCTGGCCAGTAAGTGCTATTTTCCAAATTCTTTTATTGCAAAAAAAAAGAAAGTAGCCATTATTTGTTTTGAACTTTGCTTTGGTAGTTTAGATGATGAAATATTTACTAAAAATACCCATTTTTTATCCATTGTAAGGCTAAAAACAAAAACATTTAAATTTATACAATTTTATTGAAACTTCCACAAAAAATATATCAAAACAAGTAAAAGGATTTAGAAGTAAAAACTTTTCCTCGATTTCCGTTTCTAATCTAAATAACTTTCCTGTACAAGCCCCCAAATGTAGTCCCTTTTTCATGTTTTCATTGTACACTCCTTGGTATCTATGTTTAAAGATCAGTATATCTTGATGGAAGCGATCCCATTGCTCTTATGAGTATGCTCCCATATTCTCCTTGAACTTGTCAAGATGGGCATCACGGATGTGCACCTTCAGCAACATCTTGCAGCTCATTTGGCCATAGCTTTCACTAAGTAGTTCTCAACCATTTTCACATAATTGTCCATGTGGTTGTCCATAAAGCCTTAACATACCGAAACAAAAGTCTTCCAGGTTCCTTTTTTTTCCCTTTTGTAAGATTTTTATGGACTTGATGGCTACAGACATTTTGTTAATAGCTCTAACAAACTGTTTCATGAGATGTAATTTTAAATGCAATATTTGGGAACAACATCTATTGAGGGTTTATTATTCGCTCTTGCTTGACATTATTCCCTTCAACAGAGAACTCCGTCCTTTCTGGCCAGTGTTTTTGCCGTAATGTACTGTGGTATCCCTACAAACCCATTAAAAACGCTAACATTTTGAAGTATCAAATCACTTCTCAGCCATAGTCCTTACATTTAAAAGCTTGTAGCCGCAATTTGACACTGTTGTAGTCCTTCTTGAGATATAATGAATGAGCCAAGGGAATGGATGGATGCATATTCCAATTATGGAATACAGCTTTAATGCTTCTTGAGGAGCTGTCACTAAAGACCAATCCACTCGTCTGAATTAAATGTAATTCCAATTTCATCAAAACAGAGCAGATAGATCATTGCAGTAGCATAGCCCATCTTGATAAGTAAAGAGTCTTGAAATATTTATGACGTTTTCTTTGGTTTATTACTTCACTTTTTTATTCACAAAATACTACTCTTAAAACCTAGAAATCAAAAGCTCAGCATTTGACTTTGACAAGCCAGGGTACCTAACAAGGTCAGTGAGGTCTATTTGATTTGGATAGTATGCATCCATCTAAACAGCCATATCTCTGACAGTGTAGTCTACATCTTCACTGATCTTTTCATCTTCTGAGTTGTTGCTTTCTTCCTAGGGTGGCTTATTCATTTCTGGAATAGAGGGTACAGGAAGATCAGCACTGTGTGATACAGGTACAATAGAGGACGAAGATCTGGAAAGAAAATAGCAAGTGCATTTTTACCACGTTGACGTTTGGAATGGTCTACCATACAGAAGTAGCAGTTTCTTAAATGGTCAATGGGTTCACGCTAAATTCTGGGGATGTCAAACTTCATGGCTCTTCTTTCTCCTCAATTCCATCCTGAAAAGGTAAAAAAAAATAGGCTTTATTACTCGTTAGACTTACAAAAATAATAGCATAAAAACTTTCGACATTTAATATTTCACTCTTTAGAAAAAAACAAATTCTTTATCTTCCAAAGCTTTTTTGTAGTGTTCACATGCTTTGTAAGCTTCACACATTCTCTTAGATGCTATCACACCGAATTTTGTTTCTCTTACTTCCAGGAATTGTCAGCAGATAAAACAGAATGCATCTGAAGAATGATCGTAACCTCTCGATACCATTTCTCTTCTAATGTGTTTACTAGGGTAGCTAGAGCTGAACTGATAGCAGGTCTGTGAATCCCTGTATAAATAATTCTGTAGTAATATTAGAAGTTTCCAGAGGTGTTAATTTGGCAAGTTCTGAAACATTATTGAAACTTCATCAAATTCTACTAAATATTAGAAATGCTTCATTAAATCTAGAATGATTTGGAAGGTTTTTTAAAACAAATATTATTCTACAACATTCCAATGTTTTGGTAAATATGATTTACAATTTTCTATCACGTTTTAAAAGTAATAAAGCCGATAACCTCATATATTTTCAATATTTGTTCAGAAATAAATATTATCCTAAAATTATTTTCCATATAAGCAAATTTAGAAATTCAGTGACAGACCTACAAAAGAAAAGTTTGGGGATCAAAATAGGCTTTTTTTCATTTACTTTTAATTAAGAACAAACTGGGAAATAACACTTTTAACCCAGGAACAAGAAAAAAGTGAATTTTTGTTGAATAATGTTATTACGCCTCTCTCTCTCACTATCGATCTATCTATCTATCTATCTATCTCTTTCTCTTTTTCTCTTTCTATCTCTATATCTCTCTCTATCTCCTGGACCTTTTCTTTTTTTAAGGGATTGGTCCTAGAGAGGCTGTGAGTTTTCGTAGCGAAGGGGATAAGTCCTAGTGACTTTGGGGGTCCCTTAGTGCAGCTAACAAGACTTTTATCACACACCCTTTTCCCTTTCCAATTATTTCATTTTAAGGCCCTTTCTTTTTTCTTCTTATTTCTCCAATTTGCTTAATAATCTCTCATCACATACCTTAGGGGGAGATTCCGCAGAAGGTTCGGTTGGGGACTGCAAAGACTAAAAGAGCTTATTTGGCATTACAAGCATGGGCGGGGGGAGCGATGTACAAACCTCGGGCAACGAACTCGTACAAAGATCCCAAGATCTCAGAAGTACGAACAGGAGCCTCCTTGGGGGGGGAGGGTGATGAGGCCCCAAAACTAATGCCGGTAGAATTTGCCTAAGTGAGGCATTTCCTGTCCATGCCGAGTGAGGAATTATTATTACGTCATTGTTTTATTATTATTATTATTTTATTGGTATTATTTATCATTATTATTATCAGCTTAATTATTATTAGTAGTTATATTTGTAGTAGTAGTAGCTTTATTATTAGTAGTTTTATTTGTATTATTATTTATTTTGCCTCAGGAAGAGATAAAAATGTTAACGGGGAACAAAAATGGCCTCGATAATTGTAGTTCCTATGGCTTCAACATGAATGAGGGTTGCGCCCTTTCAGGTGACACTTTCAACTTTCAAAGCAAAGATCACATTGTTATTATTTATTATTTTGGTGGACGCTGGAGTAATCAGATGTGGCACGTTTAATGATCAGAAACAAATGAAAGAAGGAAAAAGAGATAAGGTTAGTAGAAATGACAGGGAGAGCAATATTCCATATTTATATATATATATATATATATATATATATATATATATATATATATATATATATTATGAAGGAAAAAATAAAAACAGTATTTTGAACCAATTTTTTGCGCACCAGGTTTCGAAAGTGATATTTTTCACCTTCAGCCGATGACAAACTAATGCTAAAATAATTTATAATTCCCACAATTATATCCATAGACCCCGAATAAAGTCGGCTCTTATATATGAGATCGCTAAATTCAATTGTTCTGATCGTCAATTCAACCCTAATCCCTCGATAAGCCGAAGGCTCAGCCTAACTTTGATAAAACTTCGTCCCATATTCGCCTCCTGATTAAATTTTGAATTGTAAATTTATGTCCTTAAGCTAAGGATCTTTCTGTATTCATTAGTTTGCCGGCGATTGAAGATGACGGAAGTCTCCGTTAAAGTCTGGTCTCGCAATAAATTCTTCCAAAATTCTTTGTTTTCTCTTCTGCATTTACATGTACGTTACCGTACTTTATTTATATATATATATATATATATATATATATATATATATATATATATATATATATATATATATATATATATATATATATATATATTTAAAGATATCACATTTACATAATATATATATCAGTGAAAGATAATGGTAAACCACAATATTTGAATCAAGATTTTATCTATAACTATCGTACTTGTTTCGGCAAGATGCCATTTTCAACTAATAAAATGGCATCTTGCCGAAACTAGTCCAATAGTTATAAATAAAATGTTGATTCAAATATTGTGGTTTACCATTATCTTTCATATATATATATATATATATATATATATATATATATATATATATATATATATATATGTGTGTGTGTATGTGTGTGTGTATCTGTGTTGCGGAATAATATACTCCGGGCAAAGGTGTGATTGAATTCAGTATATATAATATCTATATTCAATTATTTTAATACTTAGTTGGATTCAGTTTTGTTTTAATTACAGCCATAATTTATGGTGGCATAGATTTCACCAAATTTTCACAGATTTCTGACGCTCACTTTCCACAAGCTTTTATATTTGTAATTAGATTTATTTAGATTTAAGCCTCGCCTCTGCGGTATCCAATACATAGCGGTGAGCCCAAACTCTTATAAGGAAATCCTTGGTGCTGTGGGATGCAATTTGGGGATACGTATATGCCTCTAAAACCTTTTACAACATAGTGTTATAAGTTGTGTAGTTCATTATACCCTGGCATAAAACCATCTCCCCTGGCTCTGATGTAGACATGCATCTACAGACCACGATAGAACTGCCACCTCCATGCTTCACAGTTGGCTCCCTGGAAGCAGGGTAAAATGCCTTTCTAACTCTTCTTCGTTTCACAAAGGTAGCCTTAAAATGCTACTAAAACTCCCCAAAATTGTTAAATAATTTTCTCCCAAGATAGAATTGAATGGAATTACATGCAAAATGACAATACAATCCTCTTTCTTACAAATATAATAATTAGTTGAATCTGATCAGATAACTTTAGGCCATTGTTCATATGTCCTATTTTTGTTATCTTTGGCGCACCGAAAACAGGTTTTCTCTATTGGCATCACATATCCATGGCTTATCTGTTGCCTTGCATCCCTTTAGCCCTTGATGTTTAACTCTCCTTTGTCGTAGTATGACCAGGTGTACGCCGTTATACACACACTGGCCTACTGGCCGACCGAAATTAAGGCTCCACTTTGGAATGGCTTTAAGAGTGCTTTAAATACACAGTTGCTAGGCCGAGGAATATTCATACATGGCTACAAAAATATACTTTATTAGGACTAAAGTTTACATATATATATATATATAGGGCAAGTTAAATGGCAATGCAATTAAATATTGACAGGTCACTGATAAGATGATTGACACTATCAATTAAGTTTGAACCGAGGGATAATTAATTAAGTAATGATTTTACAATTATGCAAGTTCTAGAGCAAAGGGGATCCTTAAGGTTCGACGCAGTAAAGGTGGGAGGAGCGTGACGAAGCGGGAGTTAAATCACTTTTATCTTGATGTGCGGCGAGTAGGACCAGGAAGGTAAGTTCTACCTTGAACTTGTAGGCGTCTCACGGGACACTCAATCCAACTTCGGGAGACTGAAGTCGGGGCCTCATATTCTTAAGAGGCATACGGATGGTGCTTCGGGGTGCTTCTGAAGTGAAGCACAAATGATAGATATCTACTATAGATCATGCAAGATGTTTTGGGTTACTTCCATTCCTGGATACCAAGTTCTTAGTATCTTGATATCGTTTTATAGTGTTTTAGAGAGTATATCTTAAACATTTTATTTTATACCAATTTATACTTCTGATAACCCTTGGCTATGGATTTGTGCTATCTGTGCTTTATGTAAGTTCTTTAGTTTTATTCATATTACATATTTAGAACGATATTGAATACATAATAGTAAATGAAGGTAAGCTTACAGCAAACTACTTCATCAAGTAGAAAACGACTGGCACCTGGCACAGTACGAAAAACTGATGAGTTAGTACAAAGTTCACTACAGTTGCCACAAAACTGGCAGCCCCCATTGTCAGTAAAAAAAATATATGTATATACAGACATGGCCAAAAAGCTATTAGACTACTATATTTTTCCAATAGAAAAATTAATAGAAATAATCAAACGTTGCAGGAGCCTCAACATATTTCACTAATAAATAAAACCAAATGATGCGCGTAGTCATTATTTACAATGATGTCCCTTGTGTTTCAGGACTATTTAAGTTCATCTTGGCTTGCTGAGAATCAAATTTACGATAATATTTTGACTGAAATTGCTTAACTTTGGCTTACTTATCGAACTCCAGTTTTATTATCACCCGATAAATCTTGATTAGGTTCAAATCTGGCAAATTTCCAGGCCAAGGTCCGATGTTATTATCACCATAAAACTTTGTTATTGCTTTAGCTTTGGAACAAGATGCGCCCTCATAGCAAAATATGCAGTCATCATCACCAAATTGGTGCTGAACTATCCTAAAAGCTGCTGATGAAGGAGGTTTTGGGGACCATTTTGAGTTCGTAGCACTGTTCTTAGGAAAAATTATTAATGATCCAGTTTCATTAAATGAAATGCAGATCCAGACATGGAGAGTGTTCAGATGATTCACCATGGTTAAAATTAATTTGAAATGTCCAACATCTGACTCCACGACCTTCTCAAGCGGGATCTGAACTAGATGCATGCCTTGCATAGGGAATTCTTGTAAATTGATTAAATTACCTCCACTTAGATGGCCCTCAGAGATCGTAAATTGTTTTAAGCAGCCTTGTTGACATCCATTCAACAATGTTCCACATGAAATATGAATGAGGTGTAGAGTCAGTGGAGCTGAGTGACAAGAAGTCTGATAATCAGCTGTGCTGATCAATGTTGAAAAAGCACGCCTGTGAGTTTCTTGCCTTGTCAACAAAAACACCCAACAAAATCAACAGCAACTTGCCTTGTGTACGGGAACAGAAACTGCTATAAAATGTAAGACCTGCCCGTGTCTACGTAGTCCACCCAAGGATTGAATACAGTCTCCAGCACTCCAAAGCAAACGACCGCATTGACCGTGATGTGATGAACTGGAGAAGATCTGAGGATGCATAACCTGGCCCTCACTGCTAACCACGCCCAGAAAAATCAGAGGCGGGAAACTTTCTGTGCATGACCGTAAACACTTCATCCTTATATTCAAACTTGTCATTCTCAAGTTTCAGTTTGTAAATGAGATTCTTCGAGTAGTTACAAAAATTCACAATCTCTTTAAAATATTTCCTAGCGCAGAGGGTTGCGCGTATGGCGTACAGTATTTTCGATTTCAGAAGAAACAGCCTATGCTCTTAACCGCACGAAAACTAAGCCCTTACTGATCGTATGCAAGGTCAAGTAACCTACATTGAAGGGATCATTAACTTTAAGGAACACTTTCAACTTGTATTAATTTACCTGACAGGCAATATATATATATATATATATATATATATATATATATATATATATATATATATATATATATATATTCTATAGGTTTGCTTCTAAGAAGGCTTATTTTCAGGTTGAGGATAAATCCCAAAATGAGACGTGTAAAATTTCTCATTTAATTAAGTACAACGTTTCGGGTACCTTACCCATCTTCTGGTCTATAAGATGGATTTAGAACACGTTTAAAATTAAAAAAAATTATAATGCACACAAGGATTAGAAACAAATTATTTAGTTGATTGAAATTATGACAAATCGTTTAAAAACTATTGAAATTTAGATATGGATCAATTATGGGTACTTTAAATATGGATAAATATAACACTAGTTGATGCAATTATTGGTTGACACATATATTAGTCACTTAATGAAGCAGCAATAGTAATAAATTATTTAATAAATTGAAAATGTGAAAAAATAATTTGAAAACTTGACACTAAATATAGATGCTATAAATATGGATAAATATAAAAAAATACACTAATTGGGACAATTAATTGGTACACAAAAATATTAGTCACCTTTAGTGGACGGCAAAAGCGGAGAGACTGAGGAAAGATTACAGAAGGAACCGATTAGAGATTGGTAGGTTGTGAAAATATTTTGAGTGGTTTATGAAATGAGAAGGGGAAAAGCAGTTGAATCAGAATTTAAACTGGGATTTAGTTGTTTTATATATAATGATTCAAGAAATCGGAGGGAAGTGGATTCCTTTGCATGTCCTATAATTTCAACGTTTTTGTGGGAAATTTCTGTCATATATTTAATTGAATGATGTCGAACGGGAGAAGTTTCTTTATTGGTCAAGGTGGAGCCAGTGCGAGAGCTAATACCAAGATGAGAACAGACCCTAACCCTAAGTGAGCGAACAGTGCTGCCAATGTAGATCCCCTGGTGGCACCTGGGGCAAATGAATTTATATATATATATATATATATATATATATATATATATATATATATATATATATATATATATATATATATATATATATATATATATATATATATATTAACTAATACTTACGGTATTAGTTAAATTCGATATTCAAAAAATAACTTTATTAAATTTCATTGGATTTCCCCAAAGTTTAAGGGAAATCTACTCTACAATATGGCAACACTGCAGTATACGTTCCAGTGATGTACACCAGTTACTTTGCTTATTGCATCAGTTTCCTTAAAAGACACCGTCTACCAGATGGCTCGCGCTATTAGTTCATCGTTTTGTGAAAGCGAAATGGGTCTTGGAAGAGATTTAAATGAGGCTGAAAAGGCCAGGATTATAAAAGAAATGGCCAAAGGAACTCCTGTGAAAGTTAATGCCTCCGAATTAGGCCGCCATGCTGTGACTATCAAACGACTGGTGAAGAGTTCTCAAGTCAGGAACACTCGTTCAGATAAGGGCGTCCTCAAGTCAATAACCAAGCGTGATGTGACTAAATTGAAGAGATCCATTTGCAAGTTACCTGGGTCAACCAGTCAGCAACTTTTTAGCGAAGTTAACCTTCCAGAAACTCCGAAATCTATTCGCAACAGATTGATCCAGATAATAGCGGACGTAAGAACAAGTAATGTTAGGCCAACCCTGACGGAGAGACACGTGGAGTTGAGGATGCAGTAGACGAAACGGTACATGAATACACCCATGAACCAGGGCAACGATGGATGACCCTGACGGGTGAGCGAGAGAATTGGGTTACCGGGTTGATACATCTCCACGAAGATTCGGCGTCAACAATGGGGTGGAGGCGTCATGATCTGGGCTGGTGTCATCGAAGATGAGCTCGTAGGGCCTGTACGTGTACTAGATGGCGTGAAAATAACTTTCCAAGCATATTGCAAATTTCTGGAAGCGTTGCTGCGACCTTGGCTTGAATCAGTACCATTGGCACATCGGCGGAATATCACTTTCATGCATGATATCGTACCTTCGCATGCTACACGTGCTACTACGGCATTTTTGGAGACTCTAAGGTTTAATGGTCAGAATCTTATGGTCTGTCCTCCAGGTTCATCTGATTTAAACTCCATCGAGAACTTGTGGGTTATTATCAAACGTCAACTTTATGCGGACGGTAGGCAATTTTCGTCAAAGGATGAACATTGGATGGCGATTCATGATGCGGCCGGATTAATTCCTGCCTCCACGATTAAGACATTAACCAAATTGGAGAATGATAGGATCATTAACGGTCATTAGCAGTTGAGGATCGTGTATTCATAAATAACTTGTTCTAATACCCAATTCATGTTACTTAAATGTTCATAAAGTATGTGTATAAATTAAATTGTTCCTTTCCGTTGAATATCTTTCATTTCCCTATGGTAGACTCACCTAAAGTGTGATTAATTTGCCTAATGCTATTAACGTGGGTCGGAAAGTTTACGCTAGTATCATTGGTCATGGGCGTTATCGGAAATAGTGTTTCTGTCATTCAGTAATTCTAACAATTTAATAATATTACTTTTGGCAATTGCTAAACAGAATTTCATAACATTTGAGTCCAGCAAAGGAAAGTTAATACCATGGGCCACACTGTAGGTTTGGATGTACGGGGAAACCTGAGCTGGGTTTTGACTTTCGAGGGGGATCTATTATAATCTATATCTAGAAATCTCTAATCCGTTCATCTGTCGTACCGGGGAAACGTGAGCTGAGTTTATACTGTCAGCAAGATTTATTATTATTATCATTGCGGTTATTGTTATTATTGCGGTTATTATTATTATTTGAATTATTATTATTATTAGTAGTAAATTTTTAGTTTTATATGTAATTTCTTTCTCTTTCGGGGATCAAGGGGAGAGGGTTAAACAAATTATTAAAACCCTTATGAAAGGGGGTTGAAAAAAGAGGTTTGAAAAGCCAAAGAAGAGGGAGGCTAACAGCACAAAGGGCTGGTAGCAAGCACAGCGAAGCGCAAGCTCAGCCAGGGCTTATATATATATATATATATATATATATATATATATATATATATATATATATATATATATATATATATATATATATATATATATATATATATATATATATATATATATATATATATATATATATATATATATATATATATATATATATCTATATATATATATATATATATATATATATATATATATATATATATATATATATATATATATATATATATATATATATATATATATATATATATATATATATATATATATATATATATATATATATATATATACAGGTGAAGTTGGGCAATATATTTTCATCGTAGCAAGTTTTGTTGAAAGCGACGGCTAATTTTGCATCTGTAATTTTCTTTTCACATATTTCGATATGTCGTATATTTGCCTTTGCGTCTGAGTTGAGGCCGTCGATAAGTTCTCAGAAATTCATTATAACTCGGATTTTAAAGTTAAAGGATGGAATAGGAGAAGATTCCTTTAGCAAAACACTTTATTTATCTGAGTCATTTCGATACCCTCATTCCATTTTCAGTATAAAGTAAAAAGACAAATAAAAGGAGTAGATATTTGGTTTATATATCAGTGAATAAACATACATACAAGCAAAGTGCGAATATACTGACAAACTTGTGAGTATGTTGGCACAAGGTCGAAAGGGGTACGATTACGAACGATGGTCAAATTCGCGCTCACGTCCAAAGAGATGATGGACCTTAATTAGGGGAGATTAAGTATCCCTCCTAGTTAGGCTCCTGATTCTACCCCTTGGCAGTTTCCGTTCGAATAAAATTGAATGTTAAGCTTGGGTTGTTTTTCTTGTATATTGATGGCTTCTAGAAAAAGTAGTTGTCGACGATCAGGTGGTGCAAAGTCAATAATATTGTTGTTTTCTTCTAACATTTTTCGGTTGAGAATAGTTCAATGGTTTTGACTTGTGTGCTTTGGGGGAAAGGCGTTGCTTAGGTATACGGTATATCATTGTTTTTGATAGTTTAGTTTTCGTCATTCCACTATATGAGTGGGGAAGGAACTGACAGTCTCTTAGGTTGCATTTATACTCATATATTAGATGGATCCTTTGTTTAGGTTCTGGCATGGGTTTCTGATTGTTTTTCATGATGAGGATGGCGGTGCGTCTAGTTTGATAATATAGGGTTAATGTTATTTTCTGTTCTGTATCTGTAGGCTTTATTGATCGGTTAATAATTTCCTTAATTACCCTTTCGTCTGTTCGGTACGCCGTGTTCATCGTGTTCTTGTAGAAGAGTTTTATGTTATTTTCTATGTCATCGTTCCCGTTGCTATGCTGTTCTTTGATGTAAAATTGAAGTAAAACTTTCTTTTTGAGGCTACCTGTAGATCGTGTTTGCTGAATTCATTGTCAACAATTACTTGTGTTTCACTCTCAACCTTATTGTGTGTATCTTTTCAAGTTTGGCAGTGGGTGAATGCATGGTTGATATAAGAGTTAATTACACTTTTCTTCTACGAGTATCATTCTGGGCATTCACTTTCTGCGTTCATGAAAAGGCCAGGATTGCTGCTTTTAACGTATACTTTTGTCATGAACTTGTCATTGATTTTAGTAGTTAAGGTGTTAAGAAATCGAAGTCGGTCGTCTTGGCTTCTTTCAACTCTATAATTGCGGGACGAACATTCTTTAAATATATGTTGGAGTGTTTGTATTTCTTATTTCGATTGTACATTTATGTAAATGTCGTCTATGTATCGGCGAAAACTCTTTCTTCAACGGCTCTCATGTAAAGATTTGCGAATAGGAGTCCAAGATGAGAGCCAATAGCAACTCCGTCTACTCCACGGTACATATCTCCATTGGGACCATACAACGAGGCTTCTGAAGTGCAGGCGTGTAGGAGCTGTCTTAGGGTGGGTCTGAGTATGCCAATAAGGGGCCGATCATTTTGGTCAAAAAAACGTTCTAGTATTGTTTCTATTGTTTCGGCAACCGGGAAATTTGTAAAGAAAGACTCAACATCCATAGAAGCTATTATTCGTTGAGTGGCAGTAGCTCTAATAATGTCACTGAAATCGGGTTTCTTATTTTGTGGCTCTTCACATTACCGTAAGCATAACCGGGACTGAAGTCACCAGTTACTTTCTTTATTTTCAGATTTCTTGTTTGTTTATTGATGCCTTATATGATTTTATTCACGTTCTTTTTAATGTCGCCGATTTAGTTTGATCATTGAGTACGGCGACATTTTCGTGGGGTATAATGACAAAGATACCTGCTTTGTCTGCTTTTCTAATGGTAATCCTAGGGTTATTTTTAAGTTGTTTAGCGCCCTGGATGAGTCTAGGAGTAAGAACCTTGGACTTAAAATTACCTTTGATTTTACCTGCTTCAGCGAGGAGCTCTGTGGTAAGGGTGCGTTTTGTAGTGATTTCTAGTTCATCTTCCAGTTTTTGTATTTCGTCGAGGAAAGTTTCAATATTTAGGGGCTTCTCATGTTTGTTTGGTTTAACCATAATGTGGCAATTTGTCTAAAACTCCATAAACTCCCCCTGTTTTGTAGTTAAGGAATGTTAGGAGAGGTTTAAGTACCCTTTAGTAGTTTCGGAGAGTTTTTCGTTTATTTCGGTTAGTTTCTTTAGGATCCACGTATGGGTAGTAGCTTCGATGTTATTTTTCAGTTCAAAGGGTAGGTTGTTATCTTTCCATTTAATCTGGAACTCTTTGACTTCCCTTTGAAAGTCAATAAGGGCGACTTTCTTGAGATTGAGCTAGCGATGAAGGAGGTCACGTTGGTATCTCACTGACAGGTCATCGTTTGCTGCTTCCCGGTCGTGGAGTCGTATATAGGTAATATAGATTAAATATATTTTCCTCGCAGCAAGATTTATTGAAAGCGACGGCTTATTTCAAATGTGTGATTTTCTTTTGATATCTTTCAACTTGCCTTTATTTGCCTTTGCGCCCGGGGTTGTGGCCGTGGATAAGTTCTCTGAAATTCATTAAACCTCAGATTTTAAAGTTAAAAGAGGGAATAGAAGAAGATTCCTTTAACAAAACACTATTTATTTAAGGCGTTTCGATACTCTCGTATCATCTTTAGAGATAAAGTAAAAATACAAATCTAAAGCGTAGAACATTGTTTATATATCAATAAATGAAGACACTTAAATACAAACAAACAAAGAGATCAGCAAGTTAAAACGTACTGACGAACTTGTGAGCAGGTTAGGACAAGGTGGAAATTGGTAGGCTTAGAAACGAAGGTCGAATTTGTGTTCACGTACAAAGAGATGATGGACCTTCATATATACAGTAGTGTGCAAATTAGTTCGGACAGTAGTGAAATAACAAAATTATTTGATAGTTGTTGTTTATATTTGAAAAGAATACGTCAATGATAAGATAAAATTTACATTTAATATGAAATATGACCCCCCTTTGCTTTAACACCTGCTTCAATCACTCTGGCATAGATTCAAACAAATTTGAACACATTTCTGCCAGTTTTTTGTAATGGTATTAGGCATTGATAAAAGCACAAATCATCTTCTGCATCGTCGAACAGTCGGTTTTCTCGATTCTACGTTTAATTATAGCCCATAGATTCTCGATGGGGTTTAGATCAGGAGAATTCTCAGGCCAATCTATAAGGGTAAGTCCACCTTTTTCGAAGAATGTGCGCATTATTTGTGAAGAATGGCACGGAGCCAGATCCTGTTATAAAATGCCTCCTCCATTAGGAAAGTCTTTTTGCATCGCGGGAAGTAAGTGATTTTGCAGGATTGCCTTGTATTTAACGCTGCTCATCATTTACTCAATAGTAACAAGGCGCCCTAAGTGCTAAAACAACCCTAAAACATCTTCTTAGGTGGGTATTTTGGCGCCTGTTTAACGTGTCCTGGCTGAAGTGATTCATCTTTGCATCGTCTTACTACCATTGACCTATGCCCATGTACTTCAAAATGCGATTCATCTGAAAACATAGCTTTCTTCCAGTCAGCTGCCTTCCATCCAGCATACTTGCGTGCCCAGTGAAGACGTTTTGTCTTCATAGCAGAAGTCAATAACTGTTTAGGTACCGGTTTTCTAGCAAATCTGCCAACTTCAATGAGCCTTCGCTGGACGGTTGAAGTAGAAACATTTAGACCAGCTAAAGACAAATCTCTCTGAAGTTCTTTACTGATTTTCTTGGGATCCTTCACACTATTTCTGATAAGAGCCTTATCATCGTGAAGTGTTGTCTTTCGTTTTCTTCCACCTTTTCCTTGTCGCAAGGTTGAATTTTCAACAGTGTCTTCAGCTCTTTTCACAATGTCGCTAACGGTTGACTTTGCTACCTTCATTTTCTCAGAAATCCGTCTGATGCTAAACCAGCATGTTTTCTAAGACCCATAATATTTACACGCTTCTTGGGTGTGATATCCATTATAAATTTATAGTCTAATAATTACTGGAAAGTGAATATTATTGCAAAACCAAGTACACCACGCAGCACGCTCCCAGCAATAATCCTCCAGACAAACTCTCGTGTAGCACTGTTGGGCTTAGTGTAACTAGGTCACAAAAAAAACAGTACACTATTCTACCCGGAAAACAAAAAAAAATAATTAGTGTTGACAAAAGTTAAAACATATTATGGAATAATACAAATATTTGATCCCGCCTGAACTAATTTGCACATTACTGTATATATATATTGTAGATGGATCCACGAAATAGTAGTATTTCTCCGCCTCCTAAGATATTATTTAGCAGGAAAAGAGAGCCGTTATTCACCCCCTCCCCCCACCTCCAAATTCATCCTTTTTGGACATGCTACCAGGTCACTGAGAAATTCAAGCCGAGGCATGACGTTGAAATTAAAGGCTAACTCTCTGCCATCTTAATACTTAATACCTCCCCCCCTCCTCCACCTTACCCAGGTTGGGAGATTACTCATCTATTCTGTAGGTTTGCCTTGAACGACTTTTATTGCTCCAGCCGATGGTCGTTCCGTCTGACCCGCTGAATCCGGCCTTTTACACTTTCCCGTAAGGACACACTCGGTTGTCCCGGTCGATAATGAGGGTTCGAGAAGGCACCTCTCTTTCTTCCTGTTTTGAAGAAATCCAGGTATATATGCACCCTCCCAAGGATTACCCACAGATTTAGTTAAACGACGCTTCCCCGAAAGGAGTTCGATTCAACGATGCTCTATCCAGAGAGGTGTTTAGTGACGGTCGCAAACCACGGAAGAACTGCACATCACACTCGTATCTTCGGGTCAGGGAGAAGAGTCTCTTGAGGCAACGTCAGCCATTCTCAACTGCCTTCGGATCAAGGATTGGAGAAGTGATCCTACCAAGTGCTTCTAATGCCACTTGAGGACAAGAAGCCCGATAGATCGCTCACTTGAAGTTTGGAGTAGTCCCCCCCCCCCTCCCCCATCACTTTGAAGTTCGACTGGTGACCTCTTGAAGACAAGAGGCCCGCATCTCGCTAAATCCGAGTTTGTAGAAAGTAGCACCACCCTCTTTGGGTTCCCGGCTACATCCATGAGTAACCAAGGTCACCAAGACCCCCCTCCTCCCTCCCCGCACGCCAAGTTCGCCCCTCTTCACTCTCGAGGTGCAAAGGAACTAAGCTGCTCACTACACTAAATCTCAAACTATAACCATTTAATAACCCTGGTTATCCAATTAGTATTCGAAACCTAATTCCGTCTTATTCATGTACCTATATATATATGCATATTGTACCTTATATTTAATGTATATTAATGTGTATTTTGTCGTTGTGTTTGGAATATTCCTTGGTTACGTAGCTGCAGCTAACTATTTAAATCGCACTCTTAGAACAATAACATTTATTGCCTTGTTTAGCCTACCTTAGAGCCCATGTGCGTATATTCCCGTACACTGGGGCATACTTCGCTAGAAAGATATATATATATATATATATATATATATATATATATATATATATATATATATATATATATTTATATAATTTGGTGTCACGTTTGGGGTCTTCCTAAGAATCCTCCCCACCTGATTTTAAAGCAGTAAGTTCAATTAATAGCAGCTGCATTACCAAGAATATCTGAACACCAATATATTAGGCCAATTTTCTTTTTTATTAACGGGTAACAACTAATTTTTAAGCTCATTCTTTTGCCGTGTGTCCACAGTTTTTCTAGTTCCTTAAAAGAGGATACTAGCTAAGCGGTAATAGTAACCGCCATTTTTTGTGTCATTAGTCAGATTCCCTCGATAGTTATTTTTTCTGTGTGTGAGTTCTCCCGATTTTTACTAAGAATTTGTAATAATTTTGTCGTTAGTAGAATTTATATTTGTTTTGGGGTAAAGCTTCAATAGCTCTGGTAGCTTTTTCGTGTGCAAAGATCGATAGTAGCATATCCGGGATGTCTTCATTTGATCGCTTTCATAAGCACGGGCAGATCCTAGGCTTATCTGGAAAAGATTTAATCGCTTACGTCCAGGAGGAGCAACGTAACGAACGTGTGGAAACTATAGCACAGAGAGAAGCAGAAGTCGAAGAAAGAAAAGCACAGAGAGGAGCAGAAGCAGAAGCTAAATAAAGAAAAGCGCAGAGAGAAGCAGAAGTCGAAGAAAGAAAAGCAAAGAAAGAAGCAGAAACAGAAGCCAAAGAAAGAAAAATACAGAGAGAAGCAGAAGAGAAAGGGAAAAATTAGACAGCACGAGAGAGACATAAGCCGTGACCAAGTCGAGATAAACTCCGTAGGATCTCAAAAAGAACAGGCTCAAGTGCCCTCACTAAAACTCCCCGCATACAATGATAGAGAAGATTTTTGCTCTTTTTAAACGCACTTCGAGAATCAGATGGTGTCGCCCCGCTACTTCCACTCTTGAACCCTCATCTTCGTCATATATTTATTTCGCTTCCTTCAGAGGCCACCCTTAATTATTCAACCCTAAAGACAGAACTTCTTTCTGCTATTAACATAAATCCAGAATTTTATACGGTTAGATTCCCTTCCGCGCGAATACAGCCAGGCCAAACCTACAGACAATTTGCATTCACGTTTCGGCATAACTTCCAATTCTGGCTGGATTCCACCCAAGTGTCAAATGATTATGAGTGGGTAATTGACTTCATTCTAAGGGATCAACTGATGTCGATCGTCCCTCGCGAACTAAGGGCCTTCATAGCGGAGAGAAGAGCGTCCACTTTCAAGAAGTGTGTGGAAGAAGCCGACCTTCATGCTTCCAGTTACGACCTCCACCCCAAGGATGTCAAGAAAAACCACCTTCACTCCCCCAAGCACAAGTTTGGGTTTAACCGAAGCTAACCCAAGGGCAACAACGGCTTCGTAAAAGTGCAAGCGCTGAAAAAGTACAAGTCTCACTCACCGAGAGAACAAAAAAACGTGAATACTCCAGTACTCCCTTCCACGCCTAGCAACTACCCCTGTAGACCAATTGTATGCTTTACGTGTGGCACCCCTGGGCACTTAAGTTACTAGTGGACCCAAAATTCTCAACTGAGGACCTCACCGAGTCACCAGGTCCACCAAATCGCTAGTGGCCCCTGCTCTCTCTCCCCCGGATTAATAGGTAAATTTCCTGTTCAACGAGAGCTCTCCCGGTAGGCTCCAGTTTTAAAATGGCGCAGTAAATGGTTGCCAAGTGTTAACCTTGGTTAGAGATACAGGTTGCACCTGTATAGTAGTATCCGAAAAACTTCTACCCCCCGTCAGCCACAAGCATAACAGGTTCGCGTTGGTGCAAGACTTTTTAGGTCTGCCACCAGGTTCCTTGTGGTAATGTGCCATATTCAATGCCAATACTTCACTGGATGGGCTGACGTAGTCGCGGCCCCGATGAAATTCTGCTCCGTCCTTATCGGACAGAGTGCACAGCTTTCTCAAAACCCATTTCTCAGCCGGTCGTTACCATGGCCAAGGCCGAGAAAGATGTATCGCTTCCGGTTCCCCTATCACCTCCAGACATCGACCTCGCCAGTAATGTTTAATTTGCTGAGGCCCAGAAGAATTGCCTCACATTACAACCGCGGAGGAAAAAAGGAAGGAAGAAGGAGACTGAAATGGTGCGAGGCAATCGGAAAATCGAATACACCGTGAAGGATGCGTTATTATACCGTTCTTCTATCGACCTGGAGAGTCCCCTGACCAACGCGTTGTGTTTGCCGAAAACCTATATCGAACCCTTTCTAAAGATGGCTCATGATGGCCTAATGGCTGGACATTTCTGCCATAATAAAATGGCACAGCGAGTTTTCAAATATTTCTTTTGGCCAGGAGCGGACAAAGAAATTATTGACTTCTCCAATTCCTGTGACCTATGCCAGAAGTTAACCTCCAAAGGGCGTGTAGCCCCCGCCCCCCTTCAAAAGAAACCGAGAGTGGCCGAGACCTTCGCCCGGGTCTCAATCGACCTAATAGTCCTCATTCGTCCCTCATCGAGCGAGGGACACTTCTATATTTTAACAATCATCGATTGCGCCACCCGTTTTCCAGAGGGTTCCCCATGAAGAAGATTGACAGCATTTCTTGTGCAGAGGCTTTAATCTCAATCCTTTCCTGAGTGGCGATCTCGAAGGGAATCTTATCCGACAGATGACGTCAATTCACCTCTGAATTGATGGGGTATGTCGGTAAACTTCTTCTCATCAAGCTCCTCTTCACGACGCCCTGGCACCATTCCGCTAACGGGATGTAGGAAAAATTAAACGGCACCCTCAAAATGGTAGTCACGAAGGTGTGCGACGACCAGCCCAAAGAGTGGCACCGTTACCTCCCCGTAGCGTTATTTGCTTGTTGCAAAGGTTTCCATAGGACTTTGGGGTCCGCTCCATTTGAGCTATTATATGTACGTAACGTCCGAGGACCGATGAGCATTTTAAAATTGTGGTCCAATCCTATAATGGATGAGGAAATTAAATCCTGTTACGCGTACGTTTTAGACCTGCGTACGCAGTTAGAAAAATATGCGGGCATCGCTCTCTGGGCCGCCGATGTAAATCTCGAGAAATACTACACCTACCTCGACCTAAAATCAAAGGTGCGTTCGTTCAAACCGGGTGACGAAATACTGCACTTGCATCCCTCCAAAGCAAATATGCTTCTCTCCCACTGGAAAGGACCTTTCTCCGTTTTAAAGCCCCGCGGCCGGGTGTATTACCTAATCAAAACCCCCTCTGGTAATAAGATCTACCACATCAACCTCCTAAAAAAATACCACCGCCGAGCTTGCCTAAATAACATAGTCGCCCTAGACGAAGAACCCGTCCTCGAAGCCGCCTATCCCGTTGAACCCTTGTGTTTGATCTAAACGGTGTGCGTAGAAGCAGACGATGAGTATCCCCTGCCGTCTCTTCCTTCCCCCTAAGTGAAGCGCCTAACTCCGACTTGGACGTAAACTCCAATCTCGCCCTTAATGAAAGGGCTCAATTGCTTTCCTTATTGGAAGGCTTTCCCGACGTCATTTCAGAACTCCCGGGTTGCTCAACCCAATTTACACATGAGATTGTCTTTAATACTCAAGCTGCGATAAGAACCAAGCCTTATCCCATACCCGTAAATTGATGGCCGCCTTTGAATGCAGAGATTAAGAACTTTTAAAATTAGGAATTTTAGAAACCTCATCGTCCAAAATTTGCTCCTCCATTGTCATGCTTAGGAAGTCTGACAAGTCGTTTAGGATGTGCGTCGATTTTCGAAAATTAAACGCGGTTCCGCAGTTTTATGCGGAACCGATACCCCTAATTGACCAAGGTCTTCATGCCTTCGAAGACGCGAAGTTCATCCACGAGATAGACTTCTGTAAAGCCAACCACTAAGTGCTGCTTCCAGAGAAATCGAAACGCTTTACCTCTTTCGCTACTGAAAAGGGGTTATTTCAGTTTACTCGACTTCCTTTTGGGTTGGTAACTGTTAGCGAAAGTTATAACCGGATCATGCGCCGGTTGTTAGATGGCCTATCGAATGTAACTTTTTATTTCGATAACGTGTACGTCGCTACTCGTACTTGGGACCAACGCGTACAGTCTTTGTGCGCGCTAATATCCCGGTTACGCGTACACGGGTTCACAGTAGGCCCGACAAAGTGGCACTTTGCCTATGACACTATTAACTAACTTGGCTTTTAGGTCGGTAAGAATCAAATGATTCTCCAGGACCACAAGGTAAAGGCTATCTCAGAAATGCTGCTCTCCCGAACGAAGAAACAGCTTCGTTCCTCTTTGGGTTCCGTGTCATTCTATCGTCGTTTTCTGCCGAATTTCGCTGCCATAGCCTCGCCCCTTAACGACCTGCTTAAGAGAACGGCCCCAGATCCAGTCAATTGGACCCCTTCCGCGGAAGATCGCTTCCTCCAGTTAAAGGACAAACTAATCTCTGCCCCTATTTTGAGATTACCGAATCCTAATAAAACATTCGGGGTTCGTACCGAGGCCTCCCAGGATGGCCTAGGTTGTGCTCTCGTCCAATATGATGAAGATGGAGTGGGATATCCTGTGGGATATGCTAGTAGGAAGCTGTTCCATCGCAAAAAGCTGTATGCCACCATAGAGCTCGAAGCTTTAGCCATAGTGTGGTCTATTCGTAAGTTTAAGATGTATCTCATAGGTAAAGAATTTATTGTCGAAGGTGATCAAAAACCCCCTGGCGTACCTAAAAAACTGTAAGAGCCAAAATGGGCGTTTAATGCGTTGAAGCCTACTACTCATGGATTACCAATTTTTGATCATGTATGTTAAAGGCACCGACAACTGCCTAGCCGATAGCCAGAGTAGGAATCAAGTAGAAGACCCCCTCCAACAACCTGAGTGTATAGTAAAATTTGTGTTTGACTCATTTTGTAAATACTAGTTTCCTTTTTTTTGCCGTGTTGATGTTTTGTGTGCGTATGTATAGATTAAATTATCTGTGGTTACACATATGTAAATCCCGTGTAGTGTTATATGATTGTTTTCTGTTGGTAAACCTTAAACTTGTGTCTTTATAAGTTCCCATCTTGATGAACTTAGTTGTAGACATTTTTTCGCCCCAAAGTGTTCTGTGCTGTAAAAATGTCTTTGGATAGGGAGGAATGTAGAGAGATCCACTAAAATAGTAGTATTTCCCCACTTCCTAAGATATTACTTTGGAAGAGAAAGAGAGCCGTTAATCCCCCCCCCCCCCCTCTCCGAATTCACCCTTTTTTGACGTGGTATCAGGTCACTGAGAAATTCATACCGAGGCATGACGCTGAAATTAAAGGCTACCTCACCGCCGTCTTAATCTCCCCCTCCCCCTTGAACGACTTTTATGACTCTAGCCACTGGTCGTTCCGTCTGGCCCGCTGAACCCGGCCTCTTACACTTTCTCGTAAGGACACGCTCGGTTGTCCCAGCCGATAATGAAGATACGAGAAGGACCATCTCTCTCTCTCTCCCTGTTTTGGAGAAATCCAGGTATATATGCGCCCCCCCCCCTCCCAATGATTACCCACAGATTCAGGTAGACGACGCTTATCCGAAAGGAGTTCGATTCAACGACGCTCTCTCCCGAGAAGTGATTAGTGACAGTCGCAAACCACGGAGGAGATGGACATCACACTCGTATCTTCGGGTCAGGGAGACGAGTCTCTTGAGGCAACGTCAGCCTTTCTCAACCGTCTTCAGATCAAGGATTGGAGAAGACGTCCTCCGAAGTTCTTCTGATGACCTCTTGAGGACAAGAGGCCCGATAGTACGCTCAATCCGAGTTTGGAGAAGTCATCCCTCCCCACCGTCGGAGTTCGACCGGTGACCTCTTGAGGACAAGAGGCCGCATCTCGCTAAATCCGAGTTTAGAGAAAGTAGCACCACCCTTTTCGGATCCCCGGCTACACCCGTGAGTGTCCAAGAGCAACAAGCCGCCCCTTTCCCCCAACTCACAAGTTCGCCCCGGTTCACTCTCGAGGCTCAAATGAACTAAATCGCTCACTAAACTAAATGTCCAACTATAACCATTTAATAACCCTGGTTATCCAATTAGTATTCGGAACCTAATTCCGTCTTATTCGTGTACCTATATATATCCATATTGTACCTTTTATTTAGTGTGTATTAAAAATCTATTTTTGTCGTTGTGATTAGAATATTCCTTGGTCACGAAGCTGCATATAACTATTTAAATCGTACTCTTAGAAGAATGGCATTTGTTGCCTTGCTTAGCCTACCTTAGAGCCCGTGTGCGTATATTCTCGTACACTGGGCCATACTTCGCCATATATGATTTGATTTAATTTTATGCCTGTTTTATTAAAAATCCGGCTCAACTGAGCTTTCACAAAATTCTCCTTCGCTTCTACAATTTTCTTTTTAGACTTTTTCCCCACAGTTATGAATAACGTCTCTAATATTCATAGTTCTATTGCAATTGAGCTTTCGGTCATGTTCAACCATCTGCTGAGAGAAATTCTTTTAAACTGATTCGACATTTCAAAATCAAACATTATATGCTACGTTAATGCTTTGTTTAAAGATTATACTAGAAAGGTCATAGAATGCGAATATAATGAAAAATAGTGGTAGTGTTACGATATGAAAAATTAGGTAATGAAATTTATAAAAGTGTTCAACATTTAATCCGTTAAGATTTTTAAAGTCCTTGGGTAGCCGTACTTTGTGACATTAAGACTTGTTTCTTCTTCTTGGATGTTTAGTACACAGACCATATCCTCTTGTCTTAGTGCTCATTCGCGTCCAATTTCTCTTTCGCTTGTACCATATATATAAATATATATATATATATATATATATATATATATATATATATATATGAAAACACTGTTCTACTCAATAACGAGTAAATAAATATACAAGAAAACCATTGTTATTAGAGCATAAAGTTTATTATTATTATTAAAAAAGTTATTAAAACGGGACTAGTTTCGATATGTAGTTTACCATATCATTTTCAGCCGTTAACTGAGAGAAATCGACAAATAAAACTGAAATATTGGAATATACAATAACAAGCAACTGATATTAATCTGGAGGCGTTAGATTAAGGCGATTAACAATAAAATTAGAATGAGTTTTGAAATATATATGGGTGCTACATTTATGCTGTCCTTCTGACAAATTGAAATTTGAAATTTCTTTAATTAGTAAGGATTTAATTATTTTTCTTTTATTATGATCGCTGCATTGGTAAATTATTTGGGCACTAGAGAAATCTATTATATAATTGGCGTTTTTTACATGGTTAAAAAGACTGGGAGCATTGCTCGCTCTACGAACGTCCCCCCTATGTTCATATACGCGTTTATTTAATGACCTTCCGGTCTCTCCCACGTAGAAGGAGGGACAATTTGGGGCTTTACACTAAATTAAATAGATGCCTGCATCCTTATTTTGCGATTCTGTCCTGGTGGAACAGAAAGATTTTTTGATAGTTAGGGGATATTTGAAGGTGGTCAAGTTGGGATATATAATGGAGTTTAATCTGTTGAGCGAGCGGGAATATGTTAGAGATAAGCAATTCTTTTTACATGTAAGATTATTTTTTAGTTGGGGACGGTAAAATATTGCCCTGGATTTAGATAGGCTCTCATCCATACAATAAAGTGGATATTTTAATTCAATGAACAGGCATGTTATGAAGGTGATCTCGTCTTGTAAAAAAGAGGGGTAAAAATTCGAAAGGCTCTTAAATACATAGATATTACAATTGTTTTTTTTTTATTTTAAGATCATGACATGAAAAAAGTGTATATAGGAATTGAAATTAGTAGGTTTTCGGTATAACGTAAAAGATGATTCATCATTAATTCTTAAGACTTTTACATCAAGAAACGGTAAGCAATTGTCTTTTTCCCATTCAACCTTAAGTTTTATCATGGGATGGAGGTTATTAAGCTTTGTCAGAAAATTATCAAAGGAGTCTATTAGATTTAATGACTATGTGGAAATCACATCATCTACATACCTATTATTGGGTTTGATAGTTGTGAGTAGGGAAGTTTCAAAATGTTCCATGAACAGGTTACAAAGAATGGGGGAAACGGGTTGCCCATACTAAGGCCCTATTTTTGTCGGAAAAATCCCATCTCACTCTTGAATACATTATCTGCAACACACAGTTTAACTAGTTTTATAATCTTTGTTTTGGATAATGGGAGGTTTAATTTAGGGTTATCTAATACGTTCACTAACACTTAAAGAGCATCATCAATAGGGACATTGGTAAAAAGGCTATCAACATCGAAACTGACAAGGCGACTATATTATATATAGATTGCCAAAAACTCACAAACCTGGCACCCCCCTCCATCCTAGAAAAATATCAAATATTGGCTCACATGTAGATAAACTCTCCAAATGGTTGGCGTCTATTCTCTCTGACACAGTTGGATTAACGTCCTCTTCCCACATACTTCATTCGTTCGATTTTATTGAAAAATTTAGGAAAATCAATATAAAAAATAGTCGCCTTGTCAGTTTACGGTATACCGAAAACCTACTAATTCCAATTCCTACATACATTTTTTTCACGACATGATTTTAAAATAAAAAAACAATTGTAATATCTATGTATTTAAGAGCCTTTCGAATTTGTGACCCCTCTTTTTTACAAGACGAGATCACCTTCATAACATGCATGTTCATTGAATTAAAATATTCACTCTATTGTATAGATGAGAGCCTATCTAAAGCCAGGGCAATATTCTACAACCCCCAACAAAAAAATAATCTTACATATAAAAAGAATTGCTTATCTCTACCATATTCCCCCTTGCTCTAAACAGATTAAACTCCATTATATATCCCAACTTGACCACCTTCAAATATCCCCTAACTATCAAAAAATCTTTCCGTTCCACCAGGACAGAATCGCAAAATAAGGATGCAGGCATCTATTTAATCTCGTGTAAAGCCCCAAATTGTCCCTCCTTCTACGTGGGAGAGACCGGAAGGTCATTAAATAAACGCATATATGAACATAGGGGGGACGTTCGTAGAGCGAGCAATGCTTCCAGTCTTTTTAACCATGTAAAAAATGCCAATCATATAATAGATTTCCCTAGTGCCCAAATAGTTTACCATTGTAGCGATTATAATAAAAGAAAAATAATTGAATCCTTACTAATCAAAAAAATCTAAAATTTCAATTTGTCAGAAGGACAGCATAAATGTAGCCCCTATATATCAAACCTCATTCTAAAGGATATTGTTAATCACCTAAAGCTAACGCCTCCAGATGATATGGTAAACTACATATGGAAACTAGTCTCGTTTTAATAACCATATTAATAATAATAATAATCTTTATGCTCCAATAACAGTGGTTTTCTTGTATATATATATATATATATATATATATATATATATATATATATATATATATATATATATATATATATATATATATATCGGAACCCGATGTGTCAATTTAATTATTGCATTGATTTTCATTAACATTATTTTATTTCTCTTCCTCTTTCCTTGTACCTCTCCCCTTCGTTTCAATTTACTTCTCTTGTCTCTCCTAATCTCCCTCTTTAGACTATCACTTTATCCGTTAATCGTTTTGACCCTTTTGGCTCTGTTCTTGATTCTTTCTTGCCTCTCGGTTTGACCTTGCTACCTGTTATAGCTAAATCTTAATCTGAATTTACCCACCCCTCTCCTACTTCCTCATTGGTGATGTCTTGTCTTAGAGGCGGTCTTTTACTAGCTCATATATATATATATATATACCCTTATTATATCATTTTGTCTTGTAGTTATTCTTGAAAATGAAGTGAATAAGTTTGAAAGTACTTGGAAGCATCTTTTTACATTTTTCCTGCGAGACATTGGAGAACGCATACTCATTATTGATTATAAACCTCGATATTCGAGTGGCCGCTTTATTAATTACTTTTCGTTTAGCGTAGCAAAGCTCCCGTTTTAACCGCCTAAGTCTTGTTCTCGTTACTCTCGCTTTCCTGACCGGTAGTTTGGTAGTTTGGAATTAAACCCTTATTTATTTGCGTGATTCCTCTCAGTCTTTTCTCGATCACGAGCCTTCGGTAATCCCAACTAAGACGATATATTATTTGAGTACCTTTTGGAGTCAGATTCAAACTTAACGCCACCTGTCACTTCACCCCAGAGACAGTAGGGACATCGTGAAATACCCACATCATTTTAACCATAACTGGAGCTGTTACCTTTACCCGTCTGTACCATAAAGCGGCATTTCTGGACGGCCTTTCTCCTCTTACCATAAAGTGTTAACCCGTGATCGTCCCTACATCAAGTTATAAAGCTAAAGGTAACGTGCCCTTCCTGCCTTAACCTTAACTTGCAACCCCCTACGTCTCTATCAACGATTTGGTAACCGGTGTTAGTTTCCCCTAATACCTTATAAAACCCGGGTCCTCCTCAAACTAAGGTTAATTGTTGCAAACCTCAAAATAATACCGAGTGCCATAAAGATACAGCCAGATCACGTAAAGAAAGGAGGAGAAAGTCATGCAAAACTCTGAAATTCAGAAACTCTTTTCTTTCATTTCATAGCTCTGCTCCCCCCCCCCCCCAAAAAAAAAAAAAATTAAGTACCTCTATAATAGTAAACGCCCTCAAGATTATAATTTAAATATATCCTACGGCCAAAGAATAAACAGCTTAGTTATATTTTCCGAATTGTTTTCATTATCTCAATCACTACTTTAATTTTATGAATATCTAATTAACCCCTAGGGATAACTTTTCCTAATTCCTACATGGGGTTTTTTTTCGATGATATTTTGTGATTAAAGATAAAAAAGACCTGAATAAAACTCAAAAATAAAATGAAAGAACGATTTGTATTAACATTTACATAAGAATTAAACCGTAATGGAAAATTACCTTTCCTTGATGTCAAGGAAAGAGCAGGTGAAAATAAATACATAACTCAAGTGTATCCAAAACCAACAAATTGTGTAAATTGCCTTAATGGCTGAGGAAGATGTCGAGAAATATACAAAATAAGCGTCATATAATTATATATCAGACGTGCATACAAATGCAGCTCATCACAAATTATTTCATAAAAAAATTCAACGAATAAGGCAATAAATAATTATTAACAATGTTTTTTTCCAATTGTATGTTAGACAAATATAAATTTTTTTTAGAATAATTTACATTGCAATAAAAAAAAGATAATAAGAAACACCCAATAAAGGTCTTCTATTAAAAAAAAATGAGTGAGTCATAAAACAGACGAAATGACAATAACAAATATTATATATCAAAATACAACATGCAAGAATCCGGAAGAAAAGTTACATCTAACAATATAATACAAACAAAGAAAATTAGCTATCGCCTTATTACCAATAACACAATCAGAACCAAAGAAATTTAAGCTTTCACTGTAATTTCCGAATTTAACTGCTCGCATTAAGGATGTAAGTTTCATCCTTCGAATAATACATTGGAATGACCGCCACTCCTTTATCTCGGTGATTTTTCTTTAAATCGGTGCAAAGAAAAATCACTATCTAATGTAACACGGAACCCATCTATCGAGAGAAAATTTAGTGGATAATATCATAATCAGACAGAGAAATAACCGCACCCATCTTTACATCGTGGAAGAATCAGAGAAAAGAGACCAAGGATTAATGGCCAACAGACGGTTATCCAAAGGACTTTAAAACTCTTAACGGATTAAATTGTTAACGCTCATAAATTTTCGTTATAAAAGTTTCCCTATAGAAACCCAGCCAGCATTCCATGAGTTTTTTAGTATAATCTTTAAACAAACTATTAACATTAGTATGTAAATGTAGGATTTTGAAATGTATAATCAGTGTTAAAACATTTCGCTCAGAAGATGGTCGAACATGACCGGAGGCTCAACTGCAAGAAACTATTCATAACCTCTCACCATTCGTAAAAAAGTCTAATAAGAAAATAAGCAAATAAAAAAGTTAATCAAAGTTCAGCTGGACCTGTTTTTTTAATAAAACATACGTATATATATATATATATATATATATATATATATATATATAATATAAACATGGCTAAACATGTTAGGATTGGAGAACGCATGCAGAGACGTCAATCTGAGGTTGAAGACTTTGGTTTCTCAGTTCAACAGCCTTCCAACACGCTGTTGAGGTTTCTCACTTTGATACCACTAGTCAACATCAACTTTATTTTTTTTTTTAACCTTTTGGGACTATTTTGATGTGTTAAATCCAGAAATCAGATTTTTTTGCTCAATCAGGTCAACTCTTTGTTTATCGGCACATGATTTTTTACATATATGGGCATTTTATATTTAAATTATGCAAAATCTTTCTTATTTCTTTAAATAAACGAATTCTGGACCGTTTCCATCTGTCAATTTTTGAGTAACTGGTATTTTTCTTTTGCAGGTGAATGGAATGGATTCGGCCAGAATATTTTGCAAAAATAAGCCCGATGTATTCTGATACATCTGCGGCGAATACACCTTTGGTCGTAATACGAATCCAGTCACAAGTTTCCCGAAGCGTGATAACGATGCTTATTTCGATATGAAATTGGTGACAAGGATAAAGCTTGGGGGTCACATATGGTATGCAAAACCTGAACGGCCGAGTATTTGCATCGTTGGACAAGGGCAAGAACAGTTGTCCGAAGTTTGGAATTCCCATTGTTTAGAGGGAGGCGACAAACTATGGCAGTCAATGCTACTTCTGTGCTATTGATTGATTTGCAAATATTCTTCCAATGTGGAGGAAAAAAAAAGGTGTTTTTTGACGATGATGCTTAACCACCTTTTCCCAAAAGAACATGTTCAATGTTAATAATTTGTTTCATTATCATTTATACATTATAATATATTTCTTTTAGGCTAATATAATTAAATATAATATGTACATTTCGAACTTGTAACGTATACAAATTCGTAAATTACAAAATTTGAGATATGTTGCCAATAGGTATGCGTGTAAATGTATATATATATATATATATATATATATATATATATATATATATATGCAGATAAACCCACAAAGGAAAAGTGAAAAACGATTCGGAGCGCTTTCGTCTTTATTCTTAGAGACCTTTTCAAGGAATGAACAGGAGGCTGGACATATATTGCCTTAAATAGTAGAAGAGGGATTAAACTACCCACCTCTGGAAACCCGTAGACTGCGTGGTCAGCTCATCGAAGTTTTCAAAATACTTCGAGGGTTCGACAATGTTGACTACCGGGATATTTTCACACTGAGTGAGAACAGAACGCGCAATCACGGCTTCAAACTTAAACTGAAGCGTTACAACCGCAATCTGTGTGGAAATTTTTTCACTTACAGAATCTGCGGTGAGTGCAACGCACTTCCAGTGGAAGTTTTAAACAGTGAATCTGTTGACCAGTTAAAGTCAAGACTAGACAAAGTCTTGAAAAGTGGCCGTTTAGGGACTTAAAACAATTGAGCAGCCATGTGCCTGCTCGATTGCTAGTCCAAAGGAACCCTCTTTGAATGGACCGTAAGGTCTCCTAGGGTACTTCCTTTCCTTGTTACTCTGAACCTTAATAAGGGGTACAAAATCCTGAAACAACTTTATTCGAGATTTTATGTATGTAGTGATAATGGGGTCTAGCGTGAACAAACCAGGGCTAATGTTGAAATTTAGGAACGCGTTAATAGAGATACATTCTAATATGTTTCTCGAAATATAATTACTGCTTTTTATGACTGGTTTGGCACTACTCCAGTTAATGGTATGGTTAAGATTGTACATTGTAGAAAAAGCGCAGATTGTTCACTGTGATTACGTACATTGGCTCGATGTTGCTTAACCCTGACATCTAGTTCTTTCCCGGTTTGTCCATAATAACATTTTTGGCAGTTGTTGCAGACTATCGAATAAACAATGCCAGGTGGGGGGGGCGGGGTGAAATTTTGACAATGATGCGATAAATTGTATTCTCGTTCTTAAAAATAACATTTATGTTCAGAGGCCTAAGTAAACGAGATAACTTAATGAAAATATGGTTATAGGGTAAAACTAATAAGTCTTTGGTCTGAAATCTAGGGATATTATCATTCGTTTGATAATAGGAAATCTTGGCGGATTTATGACAATTGTCGAGAAAGTACAAAGGGTAGCACAAATTTATCCCTATCAACTGGTAAAGATGCCAGGTGAGGATTTTGCCTGGGTGTATGTGTATTGTGCATAAGTTATTGGTGTAGATGTTAAAGAGTAGTTTGATTGCAAGTGATTAAAGATGTATTTTCCATTCCAGAGCTCCTTATGGACCGCGAGTGTCAGCACACATTTGAATTCAACATAGCCTTCAAAGTTTGTAGCGAAATGTTAAAGGCGACAATTTCCTTAGGAGATTGTTGCCACCTCCCACGAACACAAAAGCTCAGGACTGGAATGGTAGAGAAGAAAAATTGCAAACATCGTTACAAGCACAGCAGTACTCTATCATATTGTGTGTGGCCACACAAAGATTGTCGATTAGGATTTTCTATCTTTTTATTTTATTTCACTCTGGGTTCTAGTCTTTACATTTCTTTAAATATACATTATAATTTGTATCGTAAATAAAAATCTAATAGAATACCCATAGTTTCTGCCATCGAGCAACCATGCGGCCATTTCGTGATGCGGCTAGTAGTGTGACCTATACATGCTTTGATCTCTTATTAAGTGGGCCAGTGGGCCGTTCTTGAATCCATGCTGAGATCTCGCAGGAAGTGACCCAGTGGCTATGATAAAACCTTTTCATGCTAAGATCTCGCATGAATTGACCTAGTGGCCCATCCTGGAACCTATACATGCTGAGATCTCGAAAGAAGTGGCGAAGTGAGTTATCCTTGAAGCTATGCTGATATCTCACATTAAGTGATTCAATAGGCCATCCTGGAGCCTATACATGCCTGCATTTAGATGAAATGACCCATTTGGACATATTTAAACGTATTCTGGCTTATCAAATGACATCATCCAGTTTGCCATCCTGGAACATATGCATGATGTGGGCTATCATGGAACGTATGAATGAACGTGACGGAGTGAACCATCCTGAAATCTATGCAGAACGCTTTCTTGGAACCTATTCATTATGGGCTCTCGCATGAAGTGACACAGTGAATTATCCTGGAAGCTATGCATCCTAGGATCTCGAAAGCAGTGACATAATGTTCCATCCTTGAACCCTAGCATGCTACCATCTCGCTTTAAGTGGGCAATTCTGTAACCTATGCATACTGCGATTTCACATTAAGTGGCCCATCCGATAACCTATGTATGCTGTAACCTCGCATTATGTGGGCCATCTTGTAACCTATGTATGATGCAATCTCGCATGAAGTGTCATTGTAGGGGAATCGACCCTTTCCCTTCTCTCCCAGTTGAGACACGGAACGTTGACCGCAAAACATCCGGGCCAGGCACTTTGGGTCAATCTTGTAACCACGCCCCTCGCTACTCGTCCCTATGAAAAGCAGAACGGTTTAAACTGCAAGATCTCCCCTACGAGTGTATATTCAATTTCGCCTCAAATACGAAATTGGAGACGCGTTTCTCTCAAGCTCGAAGGGCCAGCTGGACCAGAGGTAAGACTTGATGATAAAAACCGTTGGAGTAAGAATCCTCCTGCGGCCCGTCCACAAGCCCCCCCCTCTCCTCTCCTACCCCTACCGCATTGGGGTGATGAGGTATAAATATCAAACATTTTGGGAAAAAAGGGGTAGAATCCGTGAGTCAACCAGGCTACGAAGTCCCCTGCAAGAGAGGCCGAGCTACCAAAGGGACTAAGAAGCAGCTCATCCTCGAACTAGTTTCTGGTTATCAAACCGAACTTTAAGTTAACTTGTTCAAGTTCAACTTTTTCGCGTCAGAGAGACCCCCTCCCCACTATTTTCGCCCTTGAGGAATTCCGAAACGAAGAAGAAGCAGCTCCTCCTCGAGCCCGTTCCCCCGTGGTCACACCGAACTCTAAGTTAACTTAGTTTAAGAACCAAATTCAACTTACTCTCGTCAGAGAGACCTTTCCTATCCTGGTGAATCCTAAAGCACAGGGATATTCCTCGCCCTTGAAGAAGACCCCCCAAGTACTCTCTTTGCCCTTGAAAAATCCCCCCACACTATCCTGGTGCATCACAAAGCACCATGATAGTCCTCGCCCTTGAAGACTTCCGAAACGAAGAAAAAAAGCTCCTCCTCGAGCCCATTACCCGGTGGTCACACCGAACTCTAAGTTAACTTGGTTTAAGAAACGAGTTCAACTTACTCTCGTCAGAGAGACCCCGCCTATGCTGGTGCATCCTAAAGCACCGTGATAGTCACCGCCCTTGAACAAGACCCTCCCCCCGAATACCGTGTGTCCCAACATCTGCCACACTCACCAAAGTCGCTTGTGACTGTCAAGTCATTCCGTCCGCCGGCAACCATCTGGTCGAGGCACGCGTCAAAGAGCCCACTGGATTGAGTTCAAGATCAGACTCAAACCCGTCTCCGGTGGGGCTAAGGTATTTGAACTACAGTAGAGACAGTTAGTATATTTTTATATTAAGGTGAGTCGTGGGTTAACCTTCACTATAATGTCAAGTAGGTAAAGTTAAAAAGCCTTACTTAAAAACTTATTGAAGTCATTATTGTGTATTTAAATTCGTAATATTTATGTGGTTCATTGTTTATTTTGTTTTTGTGTTTTAATTAAAGTTTTAGTTTGTTTTAACATTTTTTTATTCTCTCCTCGAATCGCTACGTTAGCACAGGGAACCTTTAAAGTTTAAAGAAGTCAAGACCCTAGATAATAATAATAAAATCATATATAGCAATCTTAGTGAGATATAACGTTAGTTAAAGAGTCCTCTTTTTTGTAGTACGTAAACAACCCCTACGTACCAACTCCTTCCATCACTCGGTCTTTCCTATAGCACGACATAAATATTTTGGTGTCAAGGTGTGGGGTGCTTCCTATACCACGACAGACATAATGTTTCTTCCTTGAACCTATTCATGCTACCATCTCGCAATAAGTAGGCCATCCTGTAATCTCTGCATGCTGCGATCTCGCTTTAAGTGGGCTATTCTGTAAGCTATACATGCTGCGATCTCGCAGGAGCGGGCCATCCTGTAACCTATGTATGGTATAATCTCGTATTATGTCAGCTATCCTGTAACCTATGTATGCTGCAATCTCGCATGAAGTGACATAATGTTCTATCCTAACCTATGATTGGGGGGATCTCGCATGAAGTGGGCTATTGAAGTACTTTTTTATTCCTGGATCTCGAATGAAGTGACTTTTGGGCTAATCCTGGAACCATTGCATCCTGAGATCTCTGATGGAATGACTCACTATGCCATCCTGGAACATATGATTGCTAGGATCTCTCTAGAATTGAGATAGTGGGCCACCCTAGAACCTACATATGCTTAGTTCTTGCTTAATGTAAACTAGCGGTCAATCCTGGAACCCATGCATGTTTAGCTTTCGCATGATGCTACCTAGTGGGCCATCCTGTAACCTATGTATGCTGAGATCTTGCATTAAGTGAACAAGTGGACAATTCTGGAACCTATGCAGTACCAAGTGCGCCATTCTGGAGGGAATGGGACGATTCATCGCCCGCCAACTCATTGCCAGCCAACTCATCGCCAGCCAACTCATCGCCAGCCAACTCATCGTCAGTCAACTCATCGCCAGCCAACTCATCGCCAGCCAACTCATCATCAGCGAATTCATCGCCAGAGTTATATTTAATATAATAGAAATGAGGCTTAAAGTATAAAGAATCAAAAAGAAAACATGACAAAATTATGTATTTATTTATTAAAAAACATCTTATATATGAAAATTTAAAAATAAAGTTAATGCTTTATTATACTATTGCTTGTTTATATTTGATATCATAATTGCGAAAAGGTTACCAATAACATTTTCAAAGTGGAAATAATATAATATCTACGAGATATTTATAGTAATATAGCGTCACATGTTAAATTGTGCACCAATATATATTTTATTCAATGCTATTGTTTTATATTAATTCATTTTTATATAAATTTATTATATAAACGTGTCCATCATTCTTTCTCGAGTTAAACAACTCCTAATTTTAATCAATTCATAAGAAAGCGATTTCTTTTTCTTCCCCAATTTCCCCATTCATCAGCAATTCCTTTTTCGTCTTTCACCTATAATCTTCCCATTTTTCGCCCTTTCCGGAAACGACAAATATTAGCTTTGTTCGCCTCATCAACATCTCATGAATAACTTTAGCAACTTTAAAAATGGGCCAAGATTCACTGCCTTATATCTTAATACGCTCATCACGGATCTGAAATCACTGCCTAATGTTTAATATGTTCCTCACGGATCCGAAATCAGCTTTTTCTCATCTCCGACGCTAGGGGGCGTTTGGTCTGCCACGAGATTATCTAATAATAAGTAGATTAGGAAGCATCGTGGAAGGTCTTGTTACGAGGCGCTATCGTAAGAGAGGCATCATTTCTGGAAACTGAAGCGCAATAGAGACGAGGCCGTGCCGCACAGGAAATTTGTAAGGGGAGATCTGTAGAGAAAATGATGAACCTAAAGAAAGTGAAAATGTGGGGGAGATCTATGACTGGATTGGAGTTGGGAGGAAAAAGTGCAAGTGTTAGGGTTTGGCTGGCGTAAAAGGATGATAGATAAAATAAGAAATATGTGGTCAGGAGAAAGAGAAACACGGGGGAAAAGGCAGAATCCTAAAACACATGACCAGAACCGGAGCCAAGAAAGGGGAGGGAAGTAGCACCAGCACCTCTAGCTCCTGATCAGGGGAGCTGGAGAGAAGAAATGTCAGAAGGAATTTATCCAAGGTAGTCTCAATTTCAAAAAACTTTAAGAAATAAAAACTAGACATGTTAGAAATAATCCTTAGGAAAAGACTAGATGAGAACACAAACATCGGTGAATGGTAAAGTAAATAGTTCTTAAATGTGAATTATAATAAACAAATGTGCATTATTATTATTATTATTATTATTATTATTATTATATATATATATCGATTAATTATCAATAACGTGAATGTCTATACGGTTAAGTAAGAGCTATAGTAAGAATTCTTTAATCCGCTAGAATAATCGCATTCTCGTTTTCTGTTAAAGTAAAAGCAAGCTCGTACAAAAAGATTATTGAAATTTCTCTTTTTAAAGAAATGGATGGTTGCTCAGTCGCATGGGTGGTACTCCTAAAGACAGTTGAAGAACTCCAAGATGCTTTTCTAGTGGATTAAGGAATTATTACTATTGCCATTATATATATATATATATATATATATATATATATATATATATATATATATATAGAGAGAGAGAGAGAGAGAGAGAGAGAGAGAGGGAGAGATGGGAGAGATAGAGGGCCAGTAAAGATAGAGAGGGGGATGGGAGAGAGGAGGATGAGAGAGGGTAAGATAAATGAGAGAGATGGGGAGTGGGAGAGAGAAAGGGGGTGGGGTAATTCTTTTCCCAGCAACAGCGTCCTTTGTTAGTATCTCTGTATTTGGCTCTGCTCAGCAACACAAGCTTTCCTTTGCCTGGCGGCGACTCGAAATAATAGGATTTCCTTCCTCACGGCAATTAACGAGAATAAAAACACCGAATGAGAATTAGCTCAGAGGCCAAAAAATACTCGCCACATTTCTTTGCCCTTCGGATTTCCGATACAAAGAACAGGGAAAACTTATACCTCTACCCTTCCTCCTTCTCCACTCCTCTCTCCTTTGCAACAGTATTGCAGTAACAAATGTTTTTGAAAGATCTCACCTGTGAAAATGAATTACTCTTTCTCACTCTCGCTGGTACAACGTTTTGGATTAGTTTTTTAAGACAATTTTATTATAATTAATTTTAGTATTATTATTACTTCGGTAATGCAAAAAAAAAAGGATTAATTGAATATCTTTGAGATGAAATTCGCGTTGCACCTGTAATTGAATTTTGTAAAATAACAAACAAACCAAAAACAAATGAAGTGAAATTGTGTTGTTTTTGTTATTTCAGGTTCAAAATTAGATCATAAAAATAACTTGATATGACTTTGTAATAATAGAATGGAACACAAATTAAAAAGCCTACATGACTATTCTCTTTATCTCTCATTCTTTCTCTTATTCTCTTCTTTTCATTTTCAGATAGTTTTCTTTCTCTCTTTCTTCTTTTCTTTATATTCAACTTTTTCTTTCTCTTCGTTTTTTCTTTCTTACTCTCCTTTCGCCTTTCTTTCTCTATTTCTCACTTCTTCCATTTTAACACTTTTCTTCGTTTTTTCTTTCTTACTCTCCTTTGGCATTTCTTTCTCTATTTCTCACTTCTTCCATTTTAACACTTTTCTTCGTTTTTTCTTTCTTACTCTCCTTTGGCATTTCTTTCTCTAGTTCTCACTTTCTTTCATTTTAACACTTTTCTTCGTTTTTTTCTTTCTTACTCTCCTTTCGCCTTTCTTTCTCTATTTCTCACTTTCTTCCATTTTAACACTTCTCTTTGCTTTTTCTTTCTTACTCTCCTTTGGCATTTCTTTCTCTATTTCTCACTTTATTCCATTTTAACACTTTTCTTCGTGTTTTTCTTTCCTACTCACCTTTCGCCTTTCTTTTTTTATTTCTCACTTTCTTTCATTTTACCACATTTCTTCTTTCTTTCTTTCTTACTCTTCTTTCGCCTTTCTTTCTCTATTTCTCACTTTCTTTCATTCTAACACTTTTCTTCGTTTTTTTTTCTTACTCTCCTTTCGCCTTTCTTTCTTTCATTTTACCACTTTTCTTTGCTTCTTTATTTCTTCCTCGTAAGAATGCAATAGAGGGAGAAAAATAAGAAGGAAATCGGAGTTTAATTGAGATTTTGTTCCTCAACTTTCCTCTCGTGGAAAAGGACGAAAATGAAAACAAGAACGAAACTAAAAATGGACAGAATTAAAAGATCAAGATCGAATACGAATGCACATAAACACTTAAAAGTAAGATATTTACCCTCCTTCCACCTTATAGAGACGAGAAACAGTGGAATAAAGGAATAAACAAAGATAAAAAGGATTGACTGGAGTTAAAATCACGACAATTATCCCAGAAAAGGGGCTTGTTTTGAGGGGTCTTAAGTTAGACAATCCTTTAATGGCTTCCTGCCTCTCGAATCCCAGGACCAAACAGCATTAGAATTTGTTATTAGAATTGGATCCCACTTCAGTTACTATTTAAATCTTTTAATTGTTAGGTAAAAACAGAAACAATTTCATTATTTATACAAATTTTTGTATTTTTATCTATTTTAATTGTACATTTGATACTATTTTACTAAAATGAGAATAACCTTTTCTAGTGGTATTGTTTACGTAAATCACGACCCTCCAGTTCCTCGTAAATTACCATGTTACTTACGTTAAGCAATTGATGGTTCCTTAGAGATGTAATGCAAACAGGATTGGGCCGAAAATGACAACTCTAAAAGTTATAAACGGATTTTGATATAATTTTAATGAGATGTTCCTAAGGTATTTTTCAACCTAACCTATGAATTTCTGAAAGTATACTCAGGATTGGTAACTCTTACGCAACGCTGATAATTGGTAACTTACTATAAACGATTCCTATTTTTACTTTTTTTAGTCAATATTTATTGCTGTTACTATTTCTATTATTTTTCACATACTACAGTATTCTTTCTTTAGAGGTGACAGAGCTAAAATACCTACAGAATGCAATAATTCCCCGCACAGTTTCTGTTATATACGTGTGTAGGGGAATAGTTCCCCCCTCCCCCGTTCACTCGCGGGGCAGTCACAAAGCGGTTACCGCAAAGACATCCGCCCCAGGCATCGGCGGGTCCATTGCGTAACCGCAGCGCCGCCTATTTTTGTGCCATGAAAAACCTTAAAGGTCAAAATGAAAGATCTCCCCCAGGAGAGTGAGATCCAGTTTCACGTGAAATAAGAAATTGGAGACGTGTTTCTCCCAGGCTCGAAGGCTAACGAGAAGCCGATGTTTGACTTCGTGTGAAAAACCGTTTGGAAAAAGAACTCTCCTGGGGCCGTCCTCAAGCCCCTCCCCCCCCTTACCACTCCCCCGGTGGGGTGACGAGGTATAAATGAGGAACTCTGAGGAAAATCGAGGTAGTATACGTCAGTCTCTAGGTGACGAAGTCTTCGGATCAAACGAACTACCGAGACTGGAAAGGTAGTGTACTTGGCTCACCAGACCAAGAAGTACCCTGCAAGAGAGGCAGGGCTACCTACCTTAAGGGGCTAAGAAGAAGCTCATCCTCGAGCTAAGTCCCTGGTTATCAAACCAAACGATAAGTTAACTTTGGTAAGTTCAACTTACTCTCGCCAGAGAGACTCCTCATATCCTGGTGCACCTTAAACACCAGGGGTATTCATCGTCCTTGAGCAATTAAGAAAAAAAGAAGAAAAAGGCTCCCCCCTCGAGCCCGTTACTCGTTGGCCACACCGAACTCCTAAGTTAACTTGAAGAAGACCCTCCCCGAGTTCAGTCCTCGTCCATGAGGAAATAAGTAACGAAGGAGAAAAGCTCCTCCTCGAGCTTGTTACTCGGTGGGCACACCGCACTCTAAGTTAACTTGATTTAAGAACCAAGTTCGACTCACTCTCGCCAGAGAGACCACGACTGCTTAGGTGTTGCATAAACCACCGTATTTGTTCTCGTCCTTGAAGAACCCCCCCCCCTCCCCCGGAAGAACGTGTGGACTCCCCAGCTGCTACCCTCGCCAAAACGACCGTGTAATTTTGCCCATCTACATCTGGTCAGGTGGCACGCGTCGTGAGTCAATAACATTCTTGAGGCCCTTTAAACTCCAGATGAGTCCGTAAGCCTAATTCTTATATTATTGTTGTGTGTAGAGAAATTAACCAATTTTTGTGGGTAAACTAATTTAATTAATTCTTGTTTAGGATAATATTCAGAGTATTGCTGTAGTAAATGTTTATATGTTTGTGTATTCAATGGTTAAAGTTAAAATATACGTTTATTTGGGGATTATTTTGTGTTTCTCTCGATATCCTTACGTGTTTCGGAACGAAATAGACACTCTTAGCACTTTTAGAAAAGAACAAAAAGGGGGGGCATTCTACGACAACGTGGATGAGTGACATTGAGACAATACACAAGACCGTTGACTAAACATGTGCAGAAACTTTATGAGATGTACTTTGGATGTAAAGTGGGCACCTCACATATCTTGTGTCAGGTGTACGAGTTCCTTTTTTTCCCGGGTGAAAGGCAAAGGGCCTGGCCTCATGTATGGCGTACGAATGGTATGAAGGGAGCCACGGACCATTCAAATGGATTGCTACTTATGCTTAACAAATATTAAATATGGGTATTCATTGTGTTTTCTTTCTTGGTCTTTAATATATTTTCTAGAGATGTATCAATTAAAAAGATCGAAATACATATTATGTTTACTTCCACTCTTTGTGCAAGTGATCACAGCCACTAAGATCCATTTTTAGTGTGATTTTATCTTATTTCCCTGCAGGTCGCTAAAGAAAAGGCAAGAAATTTATCTGTATCTAGATCTTCAGTCTACTATTCGCTCAGTTCGACATTCAAGTGCTATTCATGTACTACGTACTCCCTCTGAACTACTAAGCGATGACACGGGCAACTCAGACGATTTAGAATCTCAAGATACACCATATGTGGCACAGCTTGAATCTGAGAAGAAACCACACCTCCTCCCCCTTACCAGGACCCAATAATCTAGTTCGTTATCTAACATTTACTAAGTAACAGAGTAAACTCCTGGCCTCATATCTGCAACAATGGAACCTGTTGGATGAACATACTCGAATTACAGTGCTTAGGAAGCTTTCCGCAGATCTATAGCAATTCTTCACTTTTGAAAACAACTTCACTAATTGTAATTATATCAGAGGCCTATTCAATGAACTAGAGCTGAGCTAGGAACTAAATTAGTGAAGGTTATTCTTATATGCATCCCTTTAAAACATAAAAGCCGTTCTGTTTAGACATTAGGAACACCATGCGTTCAGTTCCAGTTGCTCACTCAGTCATTTTAACAGAAAAATATTATAACCCTGCTTTTATTCTAGATCGCATAAGTTACAAGGAGAATGAGTAACTATTTCTTGCGGACTTTAAAGTAGTAGCCTTACTTAATTGGCTAGAAACTGGATACACCAAGTTTATATGTTTCCTTTGCAAGTGAGACAGTAAAACCAGATTAAAACATTATATATGCTCAGAATGGTCACCTCAGGAAACTATGACGCCTAGATGCCATAATGTAATTCATGAGCCACTAGTTAAAAAGTAAAAAATTATTTTTACACCACCGTATATAAAACTAAGCCCAATGAAGCAATTTACCAAAGCCCTGCAACATAACAAGCCATGTTTCCAGTACCTCAAAGCGACCTTCCCTAAAATAAGTGATGCCAAGTTTAAAGAAGGCATATTCGTAGGCCCTCAGATTCGTCATCTTATAGCTGATGAGGACTTCGAGGTAACAATGGATGAAACTGAGCTAGCGGCCTGGCATGCATTAAAAAATGTATGCAAAAGACTTCTAGGAAAGCACCGAGGGGCCCAGCGAGAGTGTATAGTGGAGAGCCTAATCAAGTGTTACCAAGATCTCGGATGCAATATGTCACTGAAGATACACTTTCTTCATTCTCATCTAACCGTCTTCCCAGAGAATGCAGGAGATGTGAGTGATGAACACGGAGCGAGGTTCCATCAAAATATAGCGTCAATGGAAAACGATTAATGCCATTAAGTTTTAAATACAAATGCTAAAATATTTGGAGTAGCAGTTTAAAAAGAAAAGACCCACCTCAATTCACAAAGAAAACAAAGACTCCTCTCAAAACTCAGAGAAAACAAAGACTCATCCCAATTCGCAAATAAAACAAAGATCAATATAAATTCGAAAATAACAAAATGACCCATCTCAATTTGCAAAGAAAACTGTCCCGTCTCAAATGTCAAGAAAAAAAGAGCTATCAAAATTTGCAAATGAAACAAAGTCGCATCTAAATTCTCAAAGAAAAGAAAAAAAATCTCAATTAATAAGAAAAGAAAGACCAATCTTCATTCGCAAAGACAAAAAGACCCAACTCAAATTAGAAATAAAAAAAGATATAGCATATATAACAAAAAATATACGCCCTCCTCAAATATCAAATAAAATAAAGACACGTCATTTTGCAAATAAAAGAGTCCCTACTCGATTCGCCAAAATAACAAACTCCATTTGAATCCGGAAATAAAAAGACAGACATTTCACTTCACAAAGAAAACAATATACATCCCATTTAAGCAAATAAAACAAAGATATGTCAATTTACAATAGAAACAAGATCAATCTCATTTCACAAATAAAACAGAGAATCATCAGATTTCGAAATAAAACGAAGACCCATCTCAATTCATAAGGAAAAAAGACACACTTAAATTCACAAAGAAAACTAAGACCCATTATAATTCAGAAGAGAAGAATCGGACGAATAGTTACAATTTTATTACCAAAACAAAACAAAAAAAGCAAAACGGGGACCGACCGACCGACCGACCGAACGACAGTGTGAGATATAGAGTCGCCCGTGAATAAAAAGACCCATCTCATTTTGCAAAATGTCCAATCTCAGTTCGCCCCAAAAAGCCACATTTAAATTCATAAAGAAAACTACGACAAATCTCAATTCAGAACACAACAAAGATCCATCTCACTTCAAAAATAAACAAAAAAACATCTCAATTCATAAAGAAAACTATCTATGACCCATCCCAATTCGCAAATAAAACAAAAATTGATTTTAATTTGCAAATATAATAAAGGATCATCTTACTTCACATAAAAAACAAAGACCCATTTAATTCGCAAAAGAAACAACGAACCATCTATATTAGCAAATTATACAAAGACAGTTCTCTTTTACCAAATGAAAAGGCCGATCATTAATTCTCAAATAAAACAAACCCTATCTAAAAGTAATCTAAGACCAATCTCAAATCAAAATCAACAAACACCCATCTTAATTCACATTTAAACAAAGGAAATCACTAATCACAACAAATCAAAGACTGATCTCAATCTACAAAGTAAACAAAGACGCATCAGAATTTGAATATAAAACAAAGACATACGAGTATCTTAATTCACAAAGAAATTAAAGACCTATTCCTATTCGCAAATAAAAAAAAACTTATCTTAAATCTCAAAATAAAACAAGATCATCTCAAATGATTAATAAATCAAAGATCCATATCAAATCATAATAAACAAACAACCATCCAATTCACAAATAAAACAGAGACCCATCAGCATTCGCAACAAATTAAATACTCATCTCCATTCACAAAGTAAACAAGGACACATCGGAGATGTAATATATAACAAAGACCCATTTTAATTCGCAAAAAAAACAAGGACAAGTGTCAATTCAAAAAAGTTTAATCTCATTTTGCGGATAAAACAAAAAAACAACTCAATTCTTGATGAGAACTAAAATATATCTCATTTCATAAGGAAAACAACAATAAAGCTCAATTCAGAAAAACAATAATTCCTGGATTATCCTCGGGAGGACCTTGGCAATTATATTATTCGAAAGAGAATGTAAAACAACATAAGGGTTTCAAATTTCGTTATAATCGGTCGAAGAGTTATGATGGTATTGCCAAAACGAAATAATTCCCGGGCTAAACTTGGGAGGCCCTTACCAATTATATAATTAGAAACAGGATGTAAAACAACATCAGGGTTTCAAATTTCGTTATAATCGGCCGAAGAGTTACATTGTTATTACCAAAACAAAAAAAAGCAAAACGGGGACGGACCGACCGACTGACATAGTGAGATATAGAGTCGCTCATGACTAAAAACAAAGTACCATCTCAAATCAAAAAGAAAAGTTTGACTCAACTCATTTTGCAAATCAAACAAAGACACTTCTCAATTCAAAACCAAAACAAAGTCGTACTTAATTCACAAATAAAACAGTCATCTCATTTCACAAAGAAAAGATAATAGCAATCTCAGATTTTTAAATAAAATAAAGACCCAAGCTCATTTAAAAAGAAAACAAATTACAATCTCCATTCACAAATAAAACAAAGATGCTTCACAAATCACACAAAAAAATCCCTTTCATTTTCAAATAAAAAAAAATCCCTCTCATTCGCAAATAAAACAAAGATTCATCTCAATTAATAAAGAAAACAAAGACCCGTCTCAAATCACAAACAAATGAAAGACCGATCTCAATTCACAAATAAAACAAAGACTTATCTTAATTTGAAAATAAAAGAAGGTTCATCTTAATTCACATATAAAACAATTTCACATTATTTTCTCTTCTTCGTTCCATGATGGTCTATCCCAGTTCCATAATCACTCCATCAGAACGCGCCCTTGTGCCACAATTAATCCACTTTAGACCTTAATCATTTGCCATTCCGATACAGCGCAAAGCGGCCTCGAGGCTCTTTCCATGATTAATGGATCAAGGAACAAAATCTAGAGTCGCTCTAATTGGGACAGTGCCAGGCACAGTATTATTGTTCGAATTGATCTTGCTAGATTGTAATGCTTATTTCGTGGGAATACGTCCAGAAAACGTGAATCATGTAAACACGCAATGACACAATTAGTACCCATGTTCGCATTTTATATATAGATGAGTTTCGTGGATGTTGTGCAAAATGTTGAAAGAAAAAGTTGGCGATAGGGGAAAAATAAAAGGTTGAGAAAAGAGTCGAGGGCTTAGTTAACCAATTGTAGGGCATTTAATGTTAGTAAACTCTACATTACATCTACTTTGGTATCGGTAATTTTCGTCTTTCAACGGTAATCCACTCACTTGTGCAAATGTTACCCTCGGTCAAAATAATGCAGTCCCACTCTTCCTTTCAGCACAATTAGTTCTTTTACGCAAACTATTTACACCACTGAAGTTTGGATCCAGTTTTAGATGCTAGCAAATGTGCTCGGAGCCTTCCTTACCTTCCATCTTTATTGCCTAATTTTAATACTTTACACCACCATTAAGCCAAACAAAACACCATTACACTAAAGTTCTCACCGCGTTTCTCAGTCGTCTTCTTCATGATTGACCGCATCTTCACCTTTGCTGTACTTTGTGAATATTCCACCGACGAAGATGACCAGGTGGAGTGAAAACGCCGTTTCCGATTGGAGTAAAGTTAAGTCCCTCTTCCGATCGACTTTGCTCTTACCTGTATATATGGCAGCGACCCCATCTCCAACCCTCCAGCCCCCCTCTCTAAAAGTAAATTGATGGTGAAACTCGTACCACAAACCAAATTCAACATATTTTCACCTACCTCCTCCACTTTTCTTTACATATCTTTACTTACTTTCTGCGAGAGATGCGCTCGTTGGTTTGTGGTTTAATTTATATAAAATGACTGCCATTACAAGGTTCATTTCAGTACATAATTTTAAATCTGTTATAAATATTCAGTTTTCCTAAGCTCTTTTTCACATTAACTAAACAAATAAGGTAAAAAAAAAAATAGTCGTAAAGCAGCCTCGTTTTTATTACTTTGAATTGTGCTCCTGATGTGTAAATTTCATTTTCCACATTCCACTCACAATCACCGGTTTGGAGACGATACTTCTAAGGAATCTCTTAGACGAGGCCCAACAATTGTATACAGGGTGTCTCTAACCTCTGGTCACAGGAAATGGTCTCCTCGCTCATCAGACCTTACTCGCTATCGACTTATTTTATTTGGGTATGTCAAAGGAGGTGTACTCAATGTTCTCCTAGTTCACGAGACCGAACACCTCCCCCCTTGGTAACTTTTCCTGGTGCTAATAAAGGTAAAGTCACCTGTACGATACACTTGAGTGAACAGCGCGTCATAAATGAATGTGATTAAATTGACGGAAATTTGGAGTCAATGCATCGAGTGAATATCGCCCTGTTTTTTAGACAAGGTGTACCTCACTGGGCAGTTATAAAATATCACAATGTGATCTCGTTCACCAGACCTTATTCCCCTTGGCTTCTTTTTCTTATGTTCTGGCAAAAGAAAAAGGTGTACTCAATTGACTCGTTCGCCAGACCTTACCCCTCCTTGACTTCTTTTTCTGTGGTATGTTAAAGGAGGAATTTGTAGGTACTCAATGAAAATTAAAGATACGAGACACCGGATGGAACAGTGCATCATAAATGAATGTGCTCAAAAAGACAAATTTGGAGTTAATGTATCGGGTTAATCTCGCAAACCGCATCAAATTTTGCGTCCAGACTTTAGGGACACCCTGTATAAACACAAGTTCGCTTATCAACAAAGTAAAACCAATTCTGCAACCCGATCCAAAGCTTTTGTAAATGAAGTTTCCTTTACCAATCCACGTCATCCGGATTTTATTTTCTTCCGTCTGTTCTTTTTTCTATTCTTTTGTCGGTTGAAGAGAACCCAATACGGGTGGAAGATCCCAGAAGGGGCTCTGACTCTACTGCGAGAAATGGTATCTTCTTCGCTCCCATCCCCCAACCCATAAGCTGTCTTCTCCAGCGTAACTTCAACACATATTCACTGCCTATCACTTCGCCACTTTATTAACTTCCTTTCAAAACCCTCTGACAGAAATGCCCTCCTTCGGTTTTTTATTTTTTATTGATAGACTTTAATGACCGTAAACTTACAATTATCCAGTCCTAGATTCGAAGCCCAGTTTCCCAATATAAACACAAAGTTCTAAAATTTTATTTTATCACCTGTCACCAATATTTATTTCTATTATTAATACAAAACTGATCCGAGATGTTAAGGCATTGTAAAGGACCGGGACCGAGAAAATCAGTTTTTCTGAGGATTACTACGGATGGATCACCCGACTCACTTAGGCCGAGTGGTAGGTCGCAAGTTTATGATAAATATCAACCTTTTTGGAAGACCAGAATCCAGAATTTGGGATGATCTCGATCCAAGAAGCAATCAGATGTACGGTGCCGGGAAGATGCGGTCGAAAAGTAGGGTTTAATGTGTGCTCCTCTTGCAGATTGGACGCTTTTATTTTGAACACTAAAGAGACGATGGAAACCCTTTAATGTCCACATTTCATAAATCCCCTACGTGCCCCTAACGTGAAGGGAAAACGATGTATTTATTAAATCGATATGGAGACCTATCAATTTAGGAGGAACTGGCTCCAAGGAAGCAGGAGCCGAAGAAAAAGAGTCTATTTTTTAAAAGAAGAGAGAAATTAAGCAAATTGGAGCATCGACTGTCATAAAAAAACTGGATTAAGTTGTAAACTTTGAGGAAGATCAAATTTTAGCCTCAAAATTAAAAGACAAAAGCAACGAGGGCGTCACTTGCAAAGATATTTGGTAATTTTGAATAAGATTGGCGCACGCGTTTTAGACTATCAATTCCTATAATACTTCTTTGAATTATTTCAATAGTGTCCTAGTAGTAATAGTACGATGGCGGGGAGGGTGTATTCCTCTTTTTAAAGACACAAAATATCATTATTTTAACTCGATTCGGCAACTCAACAATTCTTTCACGACGCCATGTTGAAATGCCATTAGACCGCCTAATATACGCTCGCGCGTTTGTTTTTAATGTTAATATTTATTTTCGAACGACCATGTAGGTCAGGGGTAGTATGGTATTTATCGATGTTTAGTAACACTATATGTAGGCGATTTTGCGGCGCTTATCTGTAGAATTACAATTCTAAGCTGATTATATTCTAAATGGGGGCTAAGCCCGAATATCCTTCTTTAATGGTGGGGGGGGGGGTTCTACCGCTACCCACTCTGCTTTTTTAATCCAACTCGTAGTATAAGCAAATCAAAAGCCTAACATTAGCTCGGGTACTCAATTAAGAACCAAATACTTAGCGTTAGATTTGCTTATACTATGATTTGATTAAAAAAAATGGGTTGTGTTGGGTAAGAAGCTAAAACCATTAAAAGCGAGTTTGGGGAGGGCAAAACCTCTTAATAATAATATAATCAACTTAGAATAAGTTTGAATTCGAGTTTCAAAGCTTTCAATGGTGTTGCTGGCCGTCGTGAGTTGCATTCAGTATAATGAAGTAATAATTGACCAAACCTTTTATCCAGAGAGTGAGTGAATTACGGAGATAATGGCGATCATTCATGATCCTTAAAAGCGTCAGGAAAATACATTTTATGACCATAAATTAGGGTGTCGATGTTTCGAAAATTTACCAAAAATAATTCCTTCCCACACACTTTTCGTGCGACCTTTATGTGTATAATTTTATGTTCACCATCTAATATTTTTGTGTGAGGATATATCAAAGTTTATTTACTTTATTTTAAACCTAAAATTATACTAAATATAATTAAACACCCCGAACGTAGCTTAAGTATTTCAAGATGGCGTCGTAGAATTCTCGCATAGCAGAATCGGGTTGAAATATTTTCTTTTTGTGACTTTATGAAGTGTGATAGACCTTCTCCACCATCGAAATATTACCCTCAGGGCACTATTATAAAGATAAAAAGAATTACCAGAGGATTTAGTAAACTAAACCATGTGCGCCACTCTTATTCACATTTATTCAGAGCCTCCTTGTAGTCATTTGGACCTGGAAGGGACGCGACTACGGGCGTTGGAGAAGGGATGGAATGCAATCATTCAAATGACAGCTAAGCCGCAGCATGGCTCCTCTGCTACAAATAACACCCCCTGTGGGAATAAGAATAAAAGTCAAAAATGTGGGTAGTTAAAGGGAACTGAGAGGAACCGCAAAACAAGGGTTGAAGGAGATGTCTAGAAGGAATAATGTCCAGGTAGGCTCAATCTTGTTTCAGAGTGGAGGGAGCACTGGGGTCGAAAAGGCGTGCCCCTCCCTCAGGTGTAACAGTCTTACAGGGGGCATCCCCCATCGCAGGTAGAGCAAGTGGAATCATATCAATATAGAATTCTCGAGTGCCCTTGGACCGAGGGAGCACGCAACTCTCGAAGCCTGCCCAGTTTCGCAGTGGAGGCAGGTTCCCTCTCTGGAAACGAAGGGCAAAAGTGAAAAGCAAGATGGATGATGTGAATGATAATTAACGAGAAATTATTTGCAAGAGAAGTGCTACACTTGAATTTAACATACTTAAATTTAGCTAAATTCTGTTGGGGAAATGGAAGAGCAAAATGCAATTTCCAATGGAGTGAAAATTTTTCCAAAGCTAACATCAAATCCTACATCCGATTACAAGAATTATGGCACACCATATGTGCTTCTTCTTGCCATTAATATGTCCATTTTAACTTTCTAGCCTCTCTCTCTCTTTCTTTCTCTCTCTCTCTCTCTCTCTCTCTCTCTCTCTCTCTCTCTCTCTCTCTCTCTCTCTCTCTCTCTCTCTCTCTCTCTCTCTCTCACCCCCTCTTCATTCTGTGCGTCTTCTCTCTCTTAAGCCAACTAGCAGCTATTGCTGTTTTATAAACTATTGCCACCAATTAGGGCAAAAGAAAAGAGTTGAAGAGTAATGAAGTCATTTCCAAGTGGATAAGACACAACCACCAAACCTTGGTGAGATCTTGGTTTGGACAGTGGGACCACCTCACTTGGATGTCTTCCACTAAAGTTAAGTTGCAATTAAACTTAATAAAATTCCCCGAGCATGCAACACCATCCTTCCACTCTAAACGATACATCAGGACAACCTTACAGAAAGCGCGGTCCCTCTTAATTAGGGTGGCCTCGACGGGGCCGATAACAATAAATGTAAGATCAAAGGCTTTCTCCCATAAACCCCAAAGCGGTAGGAGGAAACAGAGGTTTCCTGCTCTATGGGAACATTGCAACAACAATAACTCTCGCTTAAATTGATTAGTTGCGTGACTCAACAAAATAATCTTGAACACGAAAAATAGGACAATACAACGGCACTCATTGTGCCTCTAAAAATATCGCTAAAAGGAGAGTTGGCAACCGAAAGAAATAGCCTTAAACCATTCAACCGAGAGAGCTGGAGAGCGCACGCGCGCTTTCTTTATTTTCCTTTTTTCCTATTTCGTGAATCTCCTTTAACCCTCGCCTCCTCCTTTTTATCGTATGACTACAATCTGTTATCTGATATAAAACGGCTGTTGGCATTCCGAAACCCGCATTATATGTATTAGCAAATAGTTTATTTGCATTCTCATAAAATCGACTTTATGTCGGCTATGAAAACCAAAGGAAAGTGAGTGGCCATAGTATTGTTTTCTTCTTCAGCTCACATATCAACTTTGTCCCGAAAGGTTTTAGATGCAATTAAATAATTTCCACAGTTTTTTTTTAGTTTGTTTGTAAATGACATTAAATATACCCTATTTACTTTTAAGAATGGAGAACCTATGAAGTTTGGCATGGTTTTACTTTCATTGGTATTTATATTTAATATTTTTAAGCAAAAAAGTCTCTTTTCGAATGAATTGGTAAACTTCCACACAATTTGTAGAGAAATGTTTTCAAAAATTTTGAAATGCGATGAAGAAAAATAGGACAAAAGGATTTCCTGTTCAAGTACGTTGGTGGCGAGAGAGGGCTAATATAGTTGAAGGAAGCCTAAATAGAGATGCTTCTCTTAAGATACTGAGACTGAACTTTGCAAAGAGCTCTAAAAAAATATAATAACAAACCTAAAACATAGGAAGATTGTCATTATGGAATAAAATTCAAATTCTTTCAATTTTCGACGAACTTAAATGATCCGACGGAGTTAATCCCGTAGAATTATCTTTTGAGCCATAACAAACCAAAAACTCTCTTTCTATTGATCGATCCAATTAATGAAAATAGCTTTGTATTGCGCAAATGGTTAAGTTATATGGAAGGCGAGATTTTCCATGACTCTCTTGGAACCGTGAAGTAAGTGTGGTAGCCAGGTCTTCAGAGTTAATTAATAGCGGCATTCAACGTAGCAACTTCGTCGATAGTTTGATTGGGGGAGCCAAGTTCCAGATCAATGAATTTAATCTTCTTTCGAAGCATTGCGAAACGTCCTTTAGAAACCATTATCCGGTAATCATCCAAGCTACATAGTTTGGTAGTCAGCATAGTGTGTATAAGTTGATATTTATAGGCTTTGTTGAAGAAAATGGGAGGATTTTATTGATCATAAGTACAGGATTAGTCTCATTGCATCACACTCCACCTTTAAGCTGTGCGTACAGAATATGTGTGAGAATATGTGTGCTCTGATATTGCTTACATATTTGTGTTCGTAAATCCACTGACCTAGCCTATCTTTTTCAACATATGAGATTTACTAAACAAATCGTCAAATAGAAAAAAAATATATATTTCGCGATCAAATGAATTAATTCCCTCCCAGATTATAATCACTAAAGGGAACTTGCGTTTCAACCTTGTGTAAATTATTTATCACTTTAGAAATAGTAATAACATTTGTTTTTTCGATCACTATGTTACATTGGTATTGCTTTCTCGTTCTGCACATACAATATTTGTTTAGGTAAATATTTTCTCAGTTGCACAGATGATAGGGCGTGATACCACAAAACTAGTCCTGTATTTGCAATCAATAAAACATTGCTATTCAAAACTAAATGAGTAGTTCATGAGTCACAATTTTTTTTCGCAGCCACAAAAGACAAAATTGGCCAAGTTTATTTGCAAGAAGATGGAGCTAAAGACACATCGCTAAGAGTTCACCGGAGTTTCTACGTGCTTTAAATAAGAGAAATGTGCAAAGATAAGCATTCGCAGAGAAATCGCAGTAATTATCGGAGGTTCTGGACTTAAAAGTAAACGACTTACGGATAAATTTAAATGTCAATTTAAATTATTCGACAGTAAATCAGGTTGGGATGGAACTTTATTTGATCTGTATTATGATTATATGTATTTATATTTATTTTGACAAAAAGACCAAGCTTTATTTAATCGATTATTTTTAATAGAGGTCCCATCCTGGCGACTTCATGCACGGGAATAAGATAAAACAGCAACCAAGTAATTAGGCTACATTAAACCCAAAACAAAAACCAACAAAGATGAACAAAAAAGAAACTCAATAAAAACAGAAAAAAACAACAATAAAAACACTCGGATGGAAATCAAAAACCTCGAATCATGATCTAGCGTCGAATAATATGCACTTAACAAGCCTAAAGTTATTTAAATTGAAAATTCAGATTCCTCTAAAGAGGCCAGTAAGCTGAAGTCCGATATGCACGAACCGGTCCCGGGATTGGGACTTGAGCTCTTAGAGCAACCACCTCATTATGGGAGCGCCCTCTGTGTAGAACTCGCAGAAGTTTAAGGAAGCAGCCGTACCCGTATTCCTTGAGGTATCAAGGGCAAAAGGTGCATTCTTAGCTTCAGAGATGTAGGGTGGCACAGATCACACAGCGGGCGAATGGAACAAATCCTTAGCATCTTGGAAAAGAGATTTGGACTGAGGCCTGATTAGCCGAATCTCTTTCTAAAGAAAATACACGCCACGTGTTTTTAAGGAAGTAGGATGTTTTTTTCTATAATTCACACGCTTCATCGTACATAATAAAGATTTATTGTGTAAGATCTTGGATAAATTGACATGAATTTCGGGTAACCCTGACTTCGCATGACAGAAGGAACGATTTGTATGGCCGAACCTGTGGCGGTAGTGTCACATCCATGTCAGTGGCAGGAAAACTTTGACAAGGTCGATCACCTCCTTGTTCGATCACCTCTTTTATTATGCCTTATGAGTAGTCCTCGAGTTCCCTCTCATAAACCACTCCACAAAATTCAGGGTAGTTTGCTGTATCACCTGCATACGTGAGCCATTGAGTGTCCAAAGAGTACTATCAGTGTCCTTTTGGGCAGGGTTCGCCATGTTCACCAGAAGGGTCCCGTCTAATCATCGTGTGACCTTTGGTGTACTATCTATTACCGTATACTAGAGCCATTCTTTGATTGAACAATAAACCTTATAACAAGGAAGCATTTGAAGCCAGTGGGATCGAAAACGGCGGGTAACGTCTTGATGAGTGGCTCCACTTACCTTCCATGCAAGTTACGTCTCTACACTTTGGGTTTCGATGTGACGAGCCTTTGCAGTTTCGTGCAGTTAGACCAACGTCCTCGGTAAATCTATGAAGGCCATAGAAGACAAGCTTGATGTAGATGCAGGAATGCTCTTGGAATTGATGTCCTCCAGAAAATGGCCGTAAACTTCCTAAAGGCAGAACTTCAGGAGCTTTGGGCATTAGAAGGCACTGTCGCCTTCTAGGACTCACTGGAAGAGGTATTCACCGCCCGGCCCCAACCTGCGTGGTTAAGGGGATATCACATTTGTTTATTAGTAACGTTTCAAATTCTTTCGTTCAAAATTCGCATTTTTTTGGTTTTGTATATCATTTTATTACAAATTTTATGCATTTTTTTATAGTATAATTATTTTTTTAGCAACATGACTAGAATATAGTGAAAATTAAGAGAGTGCAAAATTGTATACATTCGTGGAAAATTTTTCTTAGATATTTAAAGTTAATTTGTGAAAAAACAAAACAAAATTACACCATTGAATTTTATATCAATTTATTGCAAGTTTTATGTACTTTTATATAGTATATATTTGGTTTTAGCAAATTATGATAATGCAAATTTTATACATTCGTAGAAATTCTCCGTAGCTTTTTAAAGTTGATTTGTGAACAAAACGCAAAACTATACCATGCGATTTTAAATATTTCCTAAAAAAACGGCGCATGAGAACTGGTTTTATTTTTACCATCATTCGAATATAGATTAAACCAAATTCCAGGGTATTCTAACTCCACTACTATTCACATAACACCCACTTTTCCAACTGAGAACAAAACCTATAGTAAACCTTATCCTAAAAATATACGTTTTAGTCCACCATAAACACAAATTTACATCGAACTAAAGAAGACTAATTTCAAATGCTAACTTAATCATATCTGCATCGTTTTCTCGTGAATTGAGTTCAAATGCTTAATTTTTAGTAATTCTATAGCCATTTATATGATATAAGGTTTCAAAGGGGGGGTTCTGAAAGAACCCCCTGTATCTCAAAAACGGCGCCGTAGGTTATTATGATCCAGGGCGGGAATAAAAGTGCTTTTAATGAGCTTTAATTTCTTATGTTATAATCTAACATAGTAAAATGCAAAAAAAATGAATCTGGTATCTCTTTAAATATGTAGATATACATATATAATCCACAGAATTTTTAATTCCTCTCTATTCACCACTTTCTTTAGATATCTCTCTTTAGAAACATTCTGTTTGAAATGGTTTAGTTGGTTTTAACCTAAAATTTATCCACAAAAGTCATAGTATTCAGTCAACCTCTTATTTTATGTAAAGTACGAAATGTATAGAATCTATAATGTCAAACTCATATTGCACGACTTTCTACAGATAAAGACTCTGAAACACGGAACATATCCTCTATATCTTTGTTCGCACTTGGATGAAGAACAAATATATGTACGAAATAACTCATCACCTCAAGGATTAACTATTATTTTTCATTACTTTATAAAAACAAGAATTAAAATATAAAGAGGTTGCCCCCACCTACAATGAAATTGAAGGTTCATTGGAGGTTGTATTTCTCCCCAAACAGATTCAACGAGGGTTTTCATCCAAAAACACATATCCTTTGCAGCGTGAAAATGCTCTCGTGCCAACATTAAGGCGACAAAGGCACATAGAAACATTTCAAATCAGCCCAAATTGTAGCACTTAAGAAGAAAGATTGGTATGTTGCAGATTTCCTTCAATTTTAGGTTGAAATCCATTCTATTGTTAGTCGAAATCCAATTTTATCTCACATTTATATTCTATCGCAATTCATGAAAGTAAAGGCCTTTTGTCCTTTCAAGCAATACAATAACACCATTTGCGATAAACTCAAAATAATGATTTTATATTCTTATTAAGGGGCCAGGATAGTATTTTTATTGAAAATTATGCCTATTTTAGTCAACTATATAGAAAGCTGAATGCTCAGGTTAAAATCTATTATTATTAATTGAAATTGAAAATTCGTGGAGGTAATTTTATATGAAAAAGTATCAAATTGCCTCATATTTTTACAAGGAAGGCGATATATGCAGCTGAGGTCAGAGGGGAGCATTTATAATTAATATATGTATTTTTGATGCTTAAGCCGTTGTTAAAAAAATATTAATTAAAAATTCTCTCCGTTTTCTGTTGATATACAGCAGAAAATACTCATAATTTTTCATTAATAATTTTTTAACAAAGGCTTAAACACTTGTGGTAAAAATAAGTTAATTACAATCTAATTATTTATATATATTTTTAAAGCCTCGGATTGGCTTCTATGCTACGGCTAGGCTTTGCTCTGCCGCGTTGCCAGCTAATTACATTTTTAATAGCACGTTAGATTAGAAAGTTAATTATTACACAAAAATAGCCAAATGTTAATGCGAATATCGTTGTGATATCCATGATTAAATATTAAATAAATATATTAGGATAACTAAGCTGATAAAAGGCTACATTTTGTGAAATTTGGTAGCCTGTTTCGAAAAATACCAATATCAAAATGCTTCAACGGTAATGCGTAAAATACCACAATAACGTAAAATAATGAGTTTTTTAATGGTAAATCTCTTATCTACTATATTTATAACTAAATATACCACAAACACACATTCATTCAACAATTGATAGTAATATATATAATTGTGACTCTCCGCAAGTAATTGAACCTAAAGTGTAATATAATCTATTGGGAAGCTGTAGGTTAATCCACTAAAAAATATCCTTTCAAAAATAAAACAGAACAAATGAAGTACAATAACAGACTAAGAAGTACATTACACCTATGCAACTGGGGAAACTTGCGGTGTTCCTTGGGCTATTGTTGGGAACGAGAGAGTAAGAGAGGCAAAGAAATAGAGAGGGAGATAGAGAGAAATAGTGAAATGAACTTCCTCTTCGTTTCCCTATATAAGATTGTCTATATTTCCTTCAGGCTCAGGATGAACCATCTTTCCCTGGAAACACAAATGACCTCAAAATTTGCCTTTCAATATCGGCTTCAGTTCAAAACAGCGAAGTCTATTCCATCCTTAAATGCTAAGAAGAGAAGCAGGAAACTCCTGACTGAAAAAAATTCTCGATCTCTCCTAAAATCCAATGGAATGGTTGCTGCTAGCTGCTCAACTCCCCTCTAATCGAAGAGCGACTGCTCGATACCGACTTCTCCAATCATATCTTCATTGTACAATTATCCAGCTAAGTCAGATGGGTTTCTTGTGTACCCTCCGAGAACTAAAATAATATTAAATTCACTTCGCGCACTATCGTAAGCTTTAACATCCTTTGAAATGCATAGTAAACAATTATTATATAATTACTCGGGTTACCCAAAGTGCCTAAAGTGAAGCTATATATTCAGTAGAATTGAATATATTAATTCTTATTAATAAGTTCCGTTAAAATTAATAATTCCTTCTATATTTCTAAACATTTCATTTTGCATATTCTATTAATATCGTTTAATTTCCTACTTACTGGCTATATTAGTAAAGTACAACATCCACTCTCTCTCTTTGCAATACTACAGAGTAAAACGTATAGATTATACCTCCTCCTATTTCCCTCCGAACAGTTAATGCACTCGTTGTTTTTGGATGTGAATCGAATCCATTCAAGTAGCTCTAACTGGCATACAATAAGGTGTTAGTTTTGCCTACATATTTGATGTTAGGAAGTAAGCAAAAACTCACCTTGATGATGTTTTAATAAAAACGAAAGCGATTGTGCGTAATTTCGTCATTGCTGGTTTCCTCAAAGATTTATTTTTTTTCTAAGGTACGTGTATTTATAAATCGTCTGCATTTATATAAATTAATTAGTTAGAGTAAAGAGGGTTGTCCGATTTCATATGTATTTTAGTATTTAATGTAATGCCACTTAAAGATTTGAATCTTGTTCTATCTGTCCTCAGGTATAGTATATATGTAGATGACACGTCTATAAAATTCCTTACACTTTGATATGAATAGGCAGACTATCTCATTGTAGACGTTCGCTCTTGATGTTAATCTAATTGCATTCAAATGATTCTATAATCACAAACAAATAATAACAATGGAGAACAGTTCTGTGGGCTTTCTACTAGCACAAGTTTATACTTATCTTGTGTGTGGCGAATTCAAATCTGATATCAGATACTTTCTTTAAAGTTACGAACTTTTGCAATTCATCTTTTTCATATATTTTTAGGAATTATTATATACTTACATAATCTCATGTTCTATCTGAGCAATTTATCCTCATACTACGTTAAAATTTAGCTTGAATCAACAGATTAGGCAAGGGATTTGTATTTTACTTCTCAACTGTCTGTATATTCATCAAATGCGTACTAGAATTTATAATAAAAGCAAAAGAAATCGAATATTCAACTTAAAAATATTCATTCCTACTAGTCACATCTGCATCCTGAATCCATTATACTGATTCAATATAAAAACGGAAAGAAAATAAAGAAGCTAAAATTGGTCCTATTATGATACGAATGTGCGCTTGTCGGTGTTGCGCTTGAAGACTTTGCCAGGGTCATCTCGTTTGATAGACCAGCAGTATTCCGCTATAATATGTGTGTCCCATCGCCTTTGATAGCACTCTTGCAACTTCGTGAGGTCTTGGTGAAACGCTCTCTCTCTCTCTCTCTCTCTCTCTCTCTCTCTCTCTCTAGCTCTTTCTCTCTCTCACTCACTCTCTCTTTCTTTCTCTTTCTCTCCTCCTTGTTCATTACTTAAAGTTTCTCGCGGTAATGGTGAAGGTGACTCGTCGGAAAATGAAGTTTTACACTTATGTTTCATCCAAGACAACAAAAAGACACCAGCATGTTACATATTAACCAAATCCTCATAGTTGTCAGCCTTTTGTTGCCAAGAAAATTTGTATGACCGCCACAAATGACAAACATCCTGTCTTCTCCTTGTCATTTTTATCGCTAACAAATGCCACACATAACCTACAAGAACACGAATTTGAGGTCCATCAAATATACCTGCTTTGATCTTTACCCAAAATAAACAAAGGTAGAAAGGTAGAAACTATATGCTCTAAGCGTTCCTTGCTTGTACTCAATTTCATCACAAACTACTTCATCAAGCCAAGCTTGAGATGGAGTCGGCGAAAACAAATTGCTCTTAACTGGCGTTCGGGAAATCCATAATGATTGGCACGCCTGCTTTCAGTTTTTCAAGGATATGCAATTCTTTCTGGGTCCAGTTTTTTCTTGAGCTCGACTGTCTCGCATACAGATATACAATGGGAGCTTAGTCAACCTCTTTTGTTGACCAAGAAGAAAACTGACCATCTTTAGGTCCACACAAATATTGCAATTTTGCTCCTGATATTCGAGTGTGTCAATGGACATTTTTATGTGGTCATAGTTTTTTGCAACGGCACCAAGCGACCAACTAGGACTGCACCATAACACGATATTATGCAAGAGAACACCCTTGAGATAAAGCGTAGAGCTATTCCTAAATACAACGCAACTGTGCTAGAAGACATAAGACATTGTGGCAGCAAACAAATATCTTGTCTTCTGAACTTCTGAAAATAACCGCACAAAAATCTGATCTCCGTGTTCTGACATATGAGCATTTTGTAGAGCTGTCAAGAAGGTTTCTTTTCATTGATTAACCCTGGAGAGAAATAACTCTGCCGTTTACTTGTAGAGTGCTAAATCACATGCTAAGTAAATCAGCTCTGAGTGATTAAAATGCCGCGGGGCCATTTTTTAAATAATGAGAGTTCGAAATCTGAGCCATGTCTTGAAACTATTGATCATATTTAGTGTTTTCATCTTCAGAGGAGGGATGACCATTAAATACTCGAACTCTACCTTCTTCAGAGTGCTGTGTAGGTTGAATTGCAGAGGACATACTGGGATAATATTTATTGTCTCAGTTTTTCTGCCAACTCTATTGTTGACTAGGTAAAGATAGGAATCAGCTATGTGGTCTTTGGTTCTAGCTATTACATAGAGAATCAAAAAGTTAAACCTTTTTATTTGTTTTCCTTTTTTTCAATTACGAGTAGTTTCCTCACAATTATCACCCACAGTCTTATAAACTCATTTCCTGTCTTAGTTATTAAATGGATCAAAATAGGCTTTATAAGCAATGTGCACGAATCATTTTATATAACACATTAGAGTAACAAATGTGTAACAGCCACAGATGTAACATAATTAATTATAATCAATTATGGACTCAATGGAACTCAGAACAAATCCTTTACATCTTTGTTTGCACTTGGATAAAGAACAAATATATCTACAAAATAAGTCATAGCTTCAAGGAGTAACTATTATTTACAGTAATGTATTGTATTTCTCCTAAAACAGATTCAATGAGGGTTTTCATCCAATAATAGGTATATTTTTGAGCATGCAAATGCTCCAATCCCAACATTAAAACGCACAAAGGCGAATAGAAATGTTTCAACTCACCCAAATTGTGGCACTTAAGAAGAGTAATTGGTATTTTACAGATTTCTTTTTACTTTAGATGGAAATCCATAACGTCCATTCTATTGTTAGACCAAATCCACGTTAAATGCCATTAATATTCTAACACAGTGCACGAAAATAGAGCTTTTGTAGGCCTTCGAGCAATACAATAAAACCATTCGCAATAAACTAAAAATAATGATTTTATATTCTTTTTCAAGAGTCAGCATACTATTTGTATTCGGAATTATGGCTATTTTTAGTCAAGTATATAAAAGGTTGATTACTCAGGTTAAAATCTCTATTATTATTAATTGAGAATAAAAATTCGTTGAAGTAAATTTAGATAAAAAGGAATCAAATTCTGACTCCCTCATCTTTTTACATGGAAGGTGATATATGCAGCCGAGGTCAAATGGGTAGCATTTATAATTAATATATATATTTTTGATGCTTATGCCATTGTTAAAAAATATTAATTAAAATTCTCCCCATTTTCTGATGACATACAGCAGAAAATACTCAGAATTTTTAATTAATAATTTTTATATATATTTTTTTTCAAATCCTTAGGTTGGCTTCTATGGTACCGCTAGGCTTTGCTGTGCCGCAGTGCCAGCTAATTACATTTTTCCTGCACGGTAGATTGGAAAATTGATTATAGCGATCAAAAATAATAAAACAGTCAAATGTTAATGCGAATATCGTTGTGCTATCCATGATTAAATATCAAATAAATATATTAGGATAACTAAGCTGATAAAAGGCTACATTTTGTGAAATTTGGTACCCTGTTTCGAAAGAAAAAAATGTCAAAATACTTCAACAGTAATGGAAAAAATACCACAATAGCATAAAATATTTCACTAAAATTAATTTATTTAGTTGTAAATGTCTTAACTAATATATTTATGACTATATATACCACAAACACTTCCTCTCTTAGTAATATACTAAATCTTCTCTCTCGGAAAGTAATTGAACTTAAAGTGTAATATGATCTATCGGAAAGCTGTAGGTATTAGCTAACCCAGTAAAATAATCCAATGGAAAATAAAACAGCAAAATAAACTAAAATACCAGATTAGGAATACCGAGCAACCTTTTAGTCCATTGCTTGAAATACTAGCATCGATTAGATTGGAATAATACATGAATCATTTTAAGGAAAACAACCTTATGGAGAAACAATGTCTGCTGACCAAAGTCGCGTGCTCTCACTTATTCTGATTTATAACCTTACGACCTTCAAAACTTTCAAAAAACATAAGGGTTTCAAATTCCGTTAGAATCAGCCGAATAGTTATGATGTTATTGTCAAAACAACATAATTCCCTGGCTAACCATGGCAAGGTCTTTGCAACTATATCATTTGAAAGAACATGTAAAACAACATATTTGTCTCAAATCTCGTTAGAATGGGCTGAATAGTTATAATTCTATTACCAAAACAATAAAAAACAAAACGGGGACCCACCGATCGACATAGTGAGATATAGAGTCGCACGCAACTAAAAATGTGAAGCAAACATAATAAAATATTTAGCTATAAAAAACTCACTTAAGTCCAGGTTTATTTAAATTATATCAATTGTATGCAAATAGCTCTAACTGGCATACAATTTAGTCTTTGTGGTGCTTACAAAATTGAAGCTATGTAGTAAGCGCTAAATGCCCCTTTATTATGTTTTACTAAAAACTAAAGGGCTTGGGTGTAATTTTGTCGTTGTTGGTTTCATCAAATATCTTTTACCTTTTAACTCACGTATATTATAAATCATTTGCATATATATTAATTCATCAGGTAGATTAGAGAGTGCTGTGTCTTTTGGCAATTAATGCAATGCTACTTATGGATTTTAATTTGTTCCATCTGTCATCATATTTACTCGTAGTATATATGTAGATGCCACATCTATAAAATTCCTTAACGCTTCCATGTGAAATATGATACTATCTCATTGTCGACTTCCTCTCTTAAAGTTAGTCTAATAGTATCAAAATGAATCTTTAAACACAAAAAATGTTAACAATGGAGAACTTGCTTTTGTTTCATTTTTAAGGCCACAAGTTCTTACCTATTATGGGTATAGTAAATTCAAATCTAATGTCAACTTTTCTCTATAAGGGAAAGATCCTTTGCAAATCAAGTCTTTCACCTCTTTGAGATTTCTTTATACTTGCACAATTTCATGTTCTATTTAAGCAATTCATCCTCATACTATGTTAAAATTAAGCTTGAATCAACAGGTTAGGCTTGGAATTTGTATTTTTATTCTCAACTGTCTGTATATTCATCACATGCGTACTAGAATTTAAAATAAAGGCAAAATAAATAAACTATTCAACATAAAAATATTCATTCTTACTTGTCACATCTGTACCCTAAATCCATTCCCCCCACGTATCAATGTTTACTGGTGCAATACAGAGAGACCAGGAAAATAAAGAAGCTGAAATTGGCCCTAATATGGCAAAGGTTTACGCTTGTAGGTTTTGCCTTTAAAGACTTTGCCTGGGTCGTCTTATTTGATACACAAGCAGTAGTCCGCTATCGTATGTCTGTCTCATCGCCTTTCATAGCGCTCTTCGATTATCATGAGGTCTTGGTGGAAGGGCTATCTCACTTTTCATTACTTACAGCTCCAAGCTTCTTTAAGAAATAGTGAAGGTGACTCTTCAAGATCATGAAAGGTCAACGCATTATAGCAGCAAAATCCTCATAGTTATCGGCTTTTAAGTTTCCAAGAAAACTTTTATAACCGCCATAAATGACAGACACGCTGTCTTGTCCTAGTCATTCATCTTTCTAACAAATTCTACATAATGTACAGTCCATGAATTTGAGATCCATCAAATACGGCTCTTTTGATTTTCTAAAACAACAAAAGAGTAAAGGCAGAAACTATGTGCTGAAAGCATTCTTTGTCTGTAATTAATTCCAGTAGAAACTGCTTCATTAATCCTAGCAAAAGATGAAGTAAGAAAAACGATTTTTTCTTTACTAATGATCGGGTCATTCCTATTTCTGTGCCCAGTGTTTGTCTTGTGCCCGATTGTATCTCATACAGAGATAGCATGATTTAATCACATATAAGTTGCCTGCTCTTGTTTTTGTATAATTGGTAACAAATATATTGCAGAAAACCTCTTACTTTTTCACTATTTTCAGTAATTTTACCTGCTTTTATTTCAGATTGTCCTCTTTCTCCATTTGAACTAGTTTCAAGAAGAGCCTATGGTCTTCACCGGTTAGTAATATTGTATTTATTGCTATAATCAAATGGTATCAGCTTTAGATTTAATGATTATTTATATATTTGTTATTTTAAAACCAATACATATCCGAAATATTATAAGCATAGACAAATTCTAATCACGAGCACAATCATATAAAGCCATAACACGAAGATGAACAATAAGGAAGTCGTAAGAATAAATGAACGAACATCGAGAGTCCATAAGAAATCGCAAGATATGTGTAAAAGATGAAAAGGGTGCATGAGTAATAAGCAAGGGTTTCTTAGTGAATATATACTATATATATATATATATATATATATATATATATATATATATATATATATATATATATATATAATGTTTCGGATAGTGGCAAGTGATAGAGATGCGATTTAACTAAAATTGCTAAATCTTTAAGTTTTATAAGATGATTAATGACTTAAGCATGACACAATCTGGACAAATTGATCGTATTTTATAGTTGCATTTTCGTCTGGCCAACCTAGGATGTCAGTCAAAGGGTTGACGATAAATAATTATTGACGAGCACAGTATAAATTTAATTTTTAGAACTAAAATTTGAAAAGAAAACCACATTTATTTATTATATCATCTCTGGTGTGTTAATAGATTTTTTGACCCTACGTCCTTGAAAAGCACCACACTACATCTGCAAACAGTGACCTCCATGGCACACATTATCATATTTTGGGATCACAGATTTGCCATTTAATAATTTATATCAATTTTCTCAAAAATGTGAATGACGTTAGCGATGAACAGGGCGAAAGGGGATCAACGATATACCACACATAAACAAAGAGTCAATACTGACTTTCTATTTTTGTTTGTACTAGTGGAAATCTACAAATGTGTATGTGAGAAATATAATTGATGAATATATATGCCGGTGTTTCTCTCAATATATTTTTTTCATCATTAGAGTAAAAGTGCTCGTTATATAAATGTGTACCTATATCCTTATAAGTATCGGGTTTAAATTTGTGCTAATTTTGCGCTAAAACTGAAAAAATATATAATTCTTTTTATATTGTCCCAGGATAAGTAGCTTCTAATTTAAATCTTACTAAAAAAAATTGGTCGGACCACTTTATTTCAAATTGGATTTACCAGGCATGAATATTTGTTTAAAAATAATATTAAATATATTCAATATTATACATTATTGGAATCAAATCCACGGTGCCTTCTCTCGATGTTTCATTAACCTCGTTACTTCGCAAATAGCCAATTGCTAAATCGCTTACTCTTCTGCAAGTTTTATTAAAGTCCAAATATTTATGTTTTCAAATTCCTGATATAACCCTGATCTTTGCCTTCAATTTTTTAAATATTTTTTTATTTCACTTTTTTTTTCTATAGTTTTATTCTTTGTGAATGTACCTATTGTAAGTGAATGTACCTATTTTGTTGACACCCACTTCTTATATCTTTTTTATATAAAAATATAACTTTATTATCCATTAATACCCTTTGGCCTGATTAGAATTAAAAAAATAAATAAATATCGCATAAAGGCTCCATCACCAGGTAATTGCATTTTAACCACCTTAATTTCCCCTTTCTCCTCTTTGTTTCTCGTTTGTTACAACTATTTCATCCAATGTTTCACTGGAACAAAAAAATAAATGTATATAGCCAATATTTCTTGGAATATTACTACTATACATATATGCAAACATTACATTACAAATGCATATCGAAATTACAAATTTGCCCACCACTTCATTAAAGCACAATTAGACGAAAGACATCATTAATTAATATATGCTGAATCTCTAATCCCGTGGACCGTCTTAATTAAGCATGAAGTTAACATGGGGAATGACAGAATCCGTCACCCATTCAATAATCTAATTCAAGGTGATATATCTTACTTAAGTTCACAAATGTGAATGGAAAGGAACAAAGGTCGAGAGAACTTTAAATGAAAACTCTAGAGTCTTACCAATCTTGAGATAAAAACCTTAAGAACTTGCCAAAACTTATGAATAAAGAAGAAAATAATGATTCCAGCTCGTAATTCTTTATCTCACGCATTATTACTTCCTAACTAAATCACATTTTTACCAAAAATAATAGTTTTACCCCTTAATCTCTTTGCTAATATCGTGAAGATTAACGCCAGCTCCTGATATCTTCACAATAAATTAAATCATTAATTCTTTCAGATCGTCTCATTTGCACAAACACACAATCAGTTTCGAGGCCGAAAAAGTGGTAAGAAATAGCGAAAAATGAATTATACACTTGTCTCCTATTTATATCCTTAGCTGTTGTTGAACACAATTTAAAGTGATATTGAATAATAAATTAGTTCCAAAAGATTAAAATAAGAGCGAGTGGAGATTACATCCCAAAGCTTTTGCACATGAGCTCTGCCGATTAAAGGAACAATAATAACGTGATATACAGAAAAAAATGGATAATAGAACAAAATTATGGAGAAATAACAAACGACAAAGAAAATTATACGGCAAAAATAACACGAAAAACTTAGGTAAATTTAATTTATCCCGATACTTAGTGAAAATTGTTGTTAAAATATTTTTGATTGCACTGATCGGTGTGATTTCTGATGTCTGAGATATTTTAAATGATATTATATGAAATATATGCGCAGAATTTATATCTACAATCCATTTTTGCAGGTATGGATAGTTCTTTTCTAACAACACTTTAATTTTAGGCATTTTTCACTTTTCAATTTAGATTTATATGTAAATGAGGGAATTACTCCTTCTTTTTCAGAAAGTTTTTTTTCATTCCTTTGAATTTTTGATTGAAACGTTAAAAAATCATTCAGGACGAATAAAAAATAAAAAATAACCCCAAAAGGTTTTGCTAGTTATGTGGCAAAGTTGCGCTGCCTGGGCAACATCAAACCACAGCATTCATAAAGACCTGCCATGATGGCTATTTTTGAATTAAGATGGTAGCTTATGAAAAGGTTACCCCCCAATGTAGGAACTTCTAATAGTTTATAACATAAAAAACAGCTACCCTTTTCACTGAACTCTACTACATCCTGTCACCAAAGGTGAGGAAATTAGTGTTCTCCAATTTTTATTTAAACATAGAAAAGATTACCTTAAATATCTATCTTTTGTTTCATGAGGAAACAAGGAAAATATACAGTCTGTTAAATAGACAGATGTACCCTCTGCCATAAAGCCAATTCCGTATCGACCAGGTATTCCGATTCTAGAACTACCTCAAAACCTAGATCTGAATAGAGTCAGTAATGATGAGATAAATAATATGAACAATTCTGAACATTCAGTACCTTAATCTAGTTTTAATGAAACAAAGCCATTCACAAGCGCAGTTCAATTATGAGAATTATCAAAATAGTCGTCCCAGCTCCTGGGTTCTCGTCTTAGAGAGAGCAATCAATTAATTAACACCAGAAGGAATATATTACTGGTACAGAAGTAGGAATGAATAATCATGAAGTTATTTACTCTTCTTGAAAATTCATCTTTCGTGTACCTTTTCGAGAATAAAGGTTTGATTAAAGCTTTAGGAGTTGGATATCAACCATCTGAATAGGGACAATTTATAGACTCATATACTAGAAATCTCAAAGCTGTGCTCTTAAATAATGATAACAATCTGAAATTTGATCAAGTTGGTTATTCTATCCAATTAGATGAAAGTTATGACATCATGAAAATTCCCTTGATGACATCAAATGCAACGATTAGGACTGGGAAATCTTTGTTGATCTCAAAATTATAGCTATGATATTATGAATGCAAGGAATTGTAAGCAAGCAACTTACCTTTTATTGCGTGCAGGATAGCTAGGCAGAAGCCAAACATATTTAGTCGCATGCGAGTCTAGTTGCGGGCGACTCTATATCTCACTATGTCGGACCATCGGTTGGTCCCCGTTTTGTTTTTTTTGTTTTGATAATATTGTAACTATCCGGCTGATTCTAACAAAATTTGAAACCCTTATGTTGTTTTAAATCCTATTTCAAATTATATAATTTCCAAGGTCCTTCCAAGGGTCGCCTGGCAATTATATAATTTTGCCAATAACATCATAACTATTTGGCCGGTTCTAACGAAATTTAAAACATTTATGTTGTTTTACATTCTCTTTCGAATAGTATAATTACGAAATTCCTCTTAAGGTTAGCTAGGGAATTATATTACAATAATATCATAACTATTCAGCTGATTCTAACTATATTTGAAACCATTATGTTGTTTTACATTCTCTTTCGAATGATATAATTTCCAAGGTCCTTCTAAGGTTAGACCGGGAATTATTTTGTTTTGGCAATAGCATCATAAATATTTGGCCGATTCTAATGAAAGCTGAAAACCTTATGTTGTTTTACATTCTCTTTCGAATTATATAATAGCCAAAGTCCTCTCAAGATTATCCGTGGAATTATTTGGCAATAACTTCATAACTATTCAGCCGATTCTAACTAAATTTGAAACCCTTATGTTGTTTTACATCTTCATTTGAATGATATAATTGCCAAGGTCCTCCTAAGGGTATTACGTAATTATTGAAAGTTTTGAAAGTCGAAAGGTCATAAATCAGAATAAGTTTGCGCACGCAACTTTTGGACAGCAGACCTTGTTAACATGATGAATGGCTAGCTCGAAAGTATTTTACACCTGGATTTCCAAAATGTCATTACCAACCCATTGATTGATACTAAAAAAAATCTGCTCCAACTGCTGCCTTATTATAAAGCTGTTTGATGAAAAATCTTGTAAAAGTAATGAATAATCAGAAATCAGATTTTATTTCATTCAGAAGTTTTTACATATAATCTATGCAAATTTAAATGCGAGTATTTTTGATGGTTCACAAATTAAAATCTTAAAAATGTATCCTAACTGTAATATTATGGAGGAGATTAAAAAGGAAAGCATGAAATGATTTCAAAATAACTGTTAATAGCTCTCTCGGAAAGCAAATTGTGGAGATTACAGTGAAAAACGAAGAAAGATGTTTCATAAGGATATCTAGATGATGGAAGAAAGGTATCAAGGTCGCTGGGATATCAACATGATGGCTATTATTATTGGTGTTTGAAAATGTATAAATTTGGAGCCACACATAAGAAAAACCTACTTGTTTTTTTCTTTCTAATTAATAGTTCAATAGAGTTTTGTATTAGAAAAGGTTCAATTGAAATCTTCTTGTGTGTTACTCAATATCACTTTAGTTTTGTAGTTTCTGGTCTAGTTTAAGCTCCTTGTATCTTTGTCAATACATGATGTATGCAAATCTAAACTACGGAGAAAAACAAATAATGGGTATAACTTATATCTTTCATATAAGGAAAAATTTACCTGATAGATAAAATCTATTATTATTTTGCTGATTAGCGATGCAATTTATATAGAATCAGTACGAAAAAATGCAAACCAGTGTTATAAACGACTGCATAAGAATACCCTCTATCGATATTTTGGTGGGTTTTTGGTTCAAATTAATAGCCACAAAATTAAAATAGACGAACCAGAAATCTATATTTCTTTTCCGCTGCCTTCGTAGATGAAAAATGAATGGTAAGAATTTTATCCCGAAGACTTCATCCGCTATGTTGGTGTAGGTAATTCAAATGCATTGGAATCATCATTTAATCATAAAATATTTCCGGCACCATTCGGTCTCACGTACGGACAATAAACGTTAATGGTGCTGGAAATATTCCGCTTGCTACCAATTTATTACAGATTATAGCGACAATAACACGTGCCTGTCTCATTTCCACATAGCGAGTTCAAGTTTATATAAAGGAAGCCAATAATATCTCCATTATTCCTCAAGTAAATTTCCAACTAGCGCTATTAAGCTGACACAAAATGAAACTAACTAGAGAATATGCATGAATTAGCGTTTGAATAAAGTCATACCAGAAGATAATTGACAAAAGAAAACTTCCGAATATGTCAATTATTACTAAAGAAGGATTAGCTAAATATTTAAGTGTTAATAAAACTAGAGTAAGGGGAGGTTTGATAGGTTATTATTGTTTGTTTTTCTAAGCGAACTAAAATCTCTTAAAGAAAAAAATAGTATTATTTTGGGGGGGTAAGAATTGTTCATGAGATAGCTGTACTCCAAAGGTTAACAATTGAACTATTGTTATTTGTCTTATATATACATTTTGCCTGAAAAAAGGACTTTTTGTTTTTAGCAAATTTCAATTAGCCTAGTAAGAATTGTTCATGAGATAGCTGTATTCCAAACGTTGACAATTCAACTATGGTAATTTGTCTTATCTATGTATACATTTTGCCTGAAAAAAGGACTTTTTTTTATTTTAGAAAATTTCAATTAGCCTAGAAAAATTCATCCAACTGTCGAAAGAATAAACGCGTCCGACAGAAACCTACTTTGGAAATAAAAGGCGAATAATTATGATATTTTTTATGTCATAGAATTGGGTTCTTGCGTTTTGGTATATGCTACTATCTAAGGATTTCGAAGGGACTCTGCTATGAGCCTAAAGCATTTATCATCATGCAAATTTCATGTAAAAATTAAAATTTATAATCTTTTCAAATATACTTTATCAATATTTATTTAATATTTTCATATTCAATATTTATTATTTTATCTTCCTTTTGCCCTTTCTTCTGCCATGTCCTGTATAGGACTAAAACAAGAGCAATCGTTATTCTTCCCCAAATCGGCAGAAGAGCCCCTTTTTGGAATTGGGAAGAAATAATGTTACCAAAATAAAATTACCCCATTTTTCAAGTGACAAAGGAAAATTTATTACCGGCTAGAATCCATTTTCCTACACGAATTATCTTATCGTGATATAGTATCGATAGCAAAAGGCTTGTCGCCCAAATAAATTAAAGGCCGAGATGACATTGTTTTTCCTTGATATAACGGCTTTGTTTTCACTCAATAGAACGACTTATTCACTTTCTGTGGCAATAAGAACAGTTTTGCAACAAGCCATTTGATAGTCAGCCTTTATAGTCCAGTAATCCTAATTGGCTTTTTCTTAAGGCCTGTAGTGTTAAGTCGAAGTTTGGGACCTTTTAGGTGGAGGTAACGACCAAAGTTCTGATTTATACTTTGTTTTGGTGGTGCCAATAAATGAGCTTTGGATTTTAGCCCCGATTTGGATACAGGCAACGAAATCCTACCAGAATGATGAGTGCATATGACTTTTCCAAGAGGGTGTATGCACTTCCTTTACATAGCCTAGCTGGAATTTCTATTGTTGTTTACCTCAATGGTGTAATATACAGAGCGCGGCAATTACTGTTTAAGAAATCTGCTCTAGCATTACTTTTCATATTCTAACATAATCATTATTCTTTTTTTCTTGCTATTTCTCGCCAAGCTGTTCTTCTCTCTCTTTGAAGTAGGACTCGATATCAGTTTGAATGGACGAAAGAATTGATTGTACTCCAAGTCATTAACGGCGTGAATTGTTATTTGGATTATCTTTTCGCCACTTTTTCGCTTTTTCCAAATTCAGCACTTTTTCTACGACCCTCATTTCACAACTGTTCATATTGAGACCACTAATAGGTATAATAATGTGCGCTGCTATTCTTTTCTTTTCATACAATCGAAAACAATATTTTTTTTAATTAAATTAGCTACATTGAGATCCATATACACGTACACATCTCCCAAAGCCTATAGACAGGCGTATCTTATTAGAAAATCTCGAAATACACAATTATTTATATCAAAATATTAGTACTCTTACATTTTTCAATTTTCCTCCTGGCATTCATTTATTTCCCAATAAAAATAAATTGAAAAATTATTTTTTTAAAAATTCATATTGTAATTTCCCTTTTCCTTATTTTCGTGATATGTCCTCACAATTAGGAAATATCTTTTAGCATTTTCGTGTAAATAATTTATTCATATTTGTACACGTTATTATTATTATTAAATATATATATAAATAGATATATAGTGGACTTGTTCAAAATGGCACATGTTGCAAACACTTATCGGCCACATGTTATTTTTGTTTCACTAAAATAGTAAAAGATTCGTGCCAAATTTTATTTTAATCGGACATTGATAAGGGTCCCCCACGAAGCCACATTTTTTCAAAAACAAACAAAAAAGGAAACAAAAAGTTATCAAATACGAAAGAAAAGAAGTTCTAATATATTTCCTTTCGCACGCAGAAAAGTACAAATAGAATGAAATCACTGAGAACTGAAACAAGACAAAAAAACAGTTCGAAAAGACCTCCTTACTTTATTCGGAGTCCAATCGCTCTGGCTTCAGTGGGTCTGCCTTGTAGGTCGTGGAGCACTCCCTCCTGTCCTTCAGAAAGAACTGCTCCTGAGCTTCTTTTAGGGTGATGGCCGTGTTGAAGGTGGTCATCAGGGCCACTCTCATTTCGGCAATGTCATTGACTACCTTCACTTGGCCAATCGCCTTCTTCATCTTCCTGATGAGAGGATACCCTAATATCTGGCGGAGCTCTTAGCCAAGAGCTCGGTGTTCCTCTCCTTGTCCTGGAAACAGGAGATCCAGCGACTTTCTGGACCATGAACTGAAGAAACCTGAAAAAGGCTTGTTGGGAATGAAAGCCTTTCCGTCCAGACGTTTTAGTCCCTTCCTCTCCTTCATTTTCTCGGCGATGGAAGTCTTCTTTTCCTTTGTACCCCTTTTGTCGAAGAAAGAAAGAGGCACCAGGTTTTCTGACACGTAACAGAGATGGGGCTTAATGCCTTTAGGGCCACTTCAGCAACGCGTTTATTGGGGATTCCTTTGCAAAGTTCCCTCATGAAGAGGAGATCGTTGTAGGGGACATAGGAAAGAACCTTGGCCTCGTTTCACGGAATGGCGTAAAATAGGGCGTGGAAGAGTGACACTTGTTTGCCATGGCTCGAAGTTCGTGAGAGGTCAGCCGAAAGTGAGACCTGATGAGGAAAATCTTGAGAGCGTACATTCCCATCGACACATATCTCGCTTGATGAAACGCTCCTGGTGCCCTCATCTTGAAAGTCGTCCCAATATCGCCTCCCAGGAAGATGTTGGAGACAACCAAGAGCTCATTTTAGTCGTCTCTTTGGGGGCTCTCTTGTTCGATAGCACTCTTAAGCTCTCTAAAAACTGCCCTCCTTGCATCAAACAGCTCGCTTTTCAAGGGAGCAAGGAGGCTTTCTCCATCGATGGAGAGTGTCTAAGATTTTTGGTCGAGAAAGTCCCACTGGTCCCTGAACCGGACGAAGAGATGGACGTTAGGCCAGCCAGATGGGCCATAACAGTGTTTGAAAACATCTCCAAGGATCACTTCTAGGATATGGTGCCTGCACGCAAACCAGAGGAAATTCCTTCTCAGACCTTCATAGATCTTGATGCAGGTTCCTTTATTTGGACCCGTGTTCGAGGCAGTAGTGTCAAACACGATTCTTTGAATGCGCGCCTCCAGTCCAGCGTCGGATACCACCTTGAGGACAGCCTCCGCCATGTGATGATGCCCAGTGCCTTGAAAAATCTTGGCTGCTTCCAAGAGGTACTCCTTGTTCCCACTTGTGAGGTGAATGGCGAGCCTCTCAACGTGTTCACGTCCCCCAGTTATGTCAGGCAGCTGCTTGGCATCCCAATTAAGTAGCACAAGGCATCTCCCTTTGAGTTCTATCTTCTCTGCAGTGGCGATTTCCTTTCGGTTCTTTCTCCCATTTACGGATGGAGCTCGTAGAGAGCGTGATATTGTCAATGTTTTGACCGGCTTCCTTAACCACGGCTCCTACCACTGTCATCGCAGCCGGATTTAAGACCTTGAAGCGGTCCAGTTTGGTGGTCACTTCATTTGAAAAGATAATGACAGACTTCTTTCCAGCTCTTCTCTTAGGAGGACTTAGGCACTTGAGCTCGGCATGGCTTCCCTCCGTTTACCCGTCAGAGGACGGAGACAATGAGGCCACCTGGCTTGAAGGTACAACACTTAAGGCGATCTTTTTTTCATCTTCGCAGCCTGTTTCTGTTTCTTCGTGCTTCCTCTTTTTCTCTTGAAGCCTCGCTGAAACAATGTCCAGTCATGGAGTAAGTCGATCGATCCTCTCAAGGGCATATATGTGTGCCACATCCAACAATTCATCAAGGTCACCTTGAAAGATCTTCTCATTCATCCTTGCCGTTTCAGAAGCTCTTTTCTTGTGATTCTGATGACCCTTGTAGGCTCCCACTAACTTTAGCAGCTTGGCCTTGCTGTAACACAGTGTGGTGGTAGGGAGACCTACCTTCTCCCAAATCTCCATGACTTCCTTAACGGTCTCTTTCGTAGACTTCTCCTTTGTTTTCTCTTCAGACCGTAGTGGAAGTAGTATCTTCGGAGCACTTGCCCCTTTGAGGGGGATACGGCTCCCCAGTGATGTGTTCTCCTTCAAGTGACCGATCAACCACCACCGTTTGCGAATAGAAACCATCGCACCTTTGAAAAGAGAAATGGGACTATTAAAGTTCTCTGTTCTGTTAGTGATCGCAACTGAAAATGATAACTTTCAGTTCCCCAAACAACAAGTAATGTTCCTACCAATTTACTACCAAAAGAATGAAGAAGTTTGTGACCTCTAGTCACCAAACAAACACTTCCAAAGGCGAATTCACTTGATTGACTGCCAACATCCCCTCAATAATGGACCAGGTGGCGGCCGCACGGAGAGAGAGGAGACTTGTGTTGCTCTCGGGGACCTTTATATCTTATCCAATCGATTTCAAATTTTATGTGCACCTAGATTACCCCAAGTGGAACAAGAACATGTGGCCTGAAGTCTCCCACAACTTTTATATTTTCTCAATATGGACTTGAACAGCCCTAATATATATATATATATATATATATATATATATATATATATATATATATTGTATGTGTAATAAAAATTCTATTAACTTAGCTCAAAAAATTATTGTTATGGCATTTTCAATATAAGATAAATGAGTAATCTAAGCGATCAAAGTGTTGGAGGGAATTGTTCGCAATTAAAATTTAATTAACAATTAACAACACTAATTGCTTAAAATATTCTCGAATAGCATCAATGGAGTTGAGAATACATTAAGAGTGATTTGCAGACATTGCCTAATGTGGAAATGTGGCGAGGGTTGCCCACTTCCACCTAATTGCATCCTTATAGTTTCTCCACAAGCAAAAAATAAGTAGAGTGAAGTCAGGCAAAATTTGTAGGAGATTTAATGGTTCCTCTTCGCCCATATGCAATGGTCGATCAACGTCTCAAGGAGATATGCGTGATGTTATGATCGTAATATGGGAGGATCCATGTTAGGATCCTTCTAGATCTATGTAGAATTCTATGAAATGAAATCAGGATTAAATGCATCGGTTCAAATACCATTCGCTTCAAGGAAAGCTTTTTTGAGTAGTTGGTGTCACTAATTAAAATCTATGTACATATAAACAACACACTTTACCATTTTCATCATATAGATTACTTACTATATGTGGTTAGTATAATAATAATTAGCTAGCTTCATGCTGCATCGCACATGCCTGGTGACGCTCTTCATACTCGGCAAGCAAGTGACTGTATCTAATAGAGCAATCTGATATATCTAAAGATAACTGTATAATAGGTTTTTTTACCCATCATTTCCCCTTTAATAACCCTTTCTTATGCATTAAGCTCATCCAAAAATTCATAAGGAATGAAAGGATAACTTAGACTCTGTATCCCTTGAATTAAGGTTTGAAAATGAAAACCATATTAATTACTTTTATCGTCTCTCTTAAGTGATAAATAATTAGTGACAAACGGCGTGCAAATCTGATGCAACCTTTGTGTGAATCTAAACGGAACATGTGTTATACTCGCCTCATACGTTTGCTAGACCTCACGCATGTAATTTCTCTCGCTATAAGCCTTTATTTTCTAGGTGACGATTTCGTCACAGTGGGGAATAAAGGGCTAAGAGTTGATCCTGTCCATTTTGTTCTCACGGATACAAATTTTATGTCTGTCTCTTTAGTACCTCTTTGCAATGGTATTCTAGAAAGCTCTTCATCATACTCTGTCTGTTAAATGCAGGTTTACCACTCTTAAAGTAAAATATATGGAAAAGTTATCAATTCTGGTCATCCTTTTGTGTTGGGATGAGACAAATCACAATCATTTGTGTTATAAGGATTTTGGTTTTGTCTAGTAGGAAAACGGAGAATTTTATGACGCAAAGAAAACAATTCCCAGGGTATTGTGCGGAGGGAAAATAATTCTGTGGCGCTGTATTGCTTAGTGCAGTGTAAGTACGAATGGTACTTAATGCTGTTATTAAAAAACAGCAAAGATTCAGCCACCAAGTTCAGGTGGATTTTCGAATTGGATAATGATCTTAATAATTATGCAAATATAGGTTCGAAAATAATTCAGCTCAACAGTGATCGTTTTAGTGCGGCCATTGTTAATCGGGGGGCTTCAGTCTAATTTGACTTTAGTCTAATTGGCATTTACGACGCTTCTGACTGCATTGAAATTGAACGAGTAAGAGTGTGGTTAGTCACCGGATTGGGTCTGAATTCCGGTCGCCTTGACCACAGCTTCCATACACTGTATATATTGGTGGTTCGGAATACACCCCCATTTTATTTAGATTTATATACACTTAGATAACTGCATCAAATACTTTCCACAAGGGCTTGCGCGTGTAAGCTTTTATACCTGGTACCTTGAGGAGGGGAATTCCATCACAACCCCAGTATAAATATTTATTTCAAGTACAAACAATCCAAGGTGATCCGAGGGTCGGTCAATAGGTTTGCGAATTGGTAGGGTAAAACAGAGGAAGGGGGATGGTTGTTTTGGGGGGTGTTAGTACAAGTTATGACAAGTCAGGACCTGCAGCCACACGCTCCTGGCTTGTCTATTTAAGAAGCAGTGGCTGATCGCAGATCGTCAGTCACAAATATTTCAACAATGGAGAAGGTTGAGCACCGCGCAGTGATTAAATTTTTTGACCAAGAAAGGAAGAATGCAAAAGAGATCCATGAACGCATGGTTGCAGTGTACACCGACACCGCCCCTTCCTAGGCAGCCATTGATCGCTGGAATAGGGAGTTCCGCCATGGTCGTGAGTCCCTTGAAGATGACCCCCGTCCAGGACGCCCGGCAGACGTGACCAACGAGGACAATGTGGCCCGTGTGAAGAAGATGATCCTCGAAAATCGACGGGTGAAGGTGGAAGAAATCGAGCGAGAACTTAGAATATCACATAGAAGTGTTATGAACATTATCCACGACAATTTGGCCATGACCAAGGTCTGTGCCCTTTGGGTCCCTAGAAACCTCTCACCCCATGATCGACTTCAACGTCGTCAAAGTCCACAAGGCCAGAGTCGCACAAGCTGCCCTGCGTGAGTGCGGATTCGAGGAGCTCAACCATCCCCCCTACAGTCCAGATCTGGCCCCTAGCGACTACTTTTTATTCCGCCAGCTAAAAAAAGCACTGCGTGGACGCCGGTTTGGGGACGATGAATATGTCCAGCTCACTCTCCAGGAGTGGATTGAACAGCAGTCGGGAGATTTCTGGTTGTCGGGAATTCGAAGCTTCAGGGACAAGTGGCGCAAGTGTATTGAAGTCAAGGGTAGTTATATTGAAAAATAATAAAACACTTTTCCTCATATCTCGTTTCCTTATATCCGAATTACAAAATTTATTTACCGCCCCTCGTATATATAAATATATATATATATATATATATATCGTTTCGAAATATGTACATACATAAAGGTAAATAAAGCAAATATGGCAAAGACAGAGTTTGTACAATTATTTTGAGATTAAAAGTCAATATTTGGTATGACCAACTTTATTCTTCAACACTGAACCCTCTTGAGCTGTCTTGTAATTGCCTAAAGTAGTCTTCAGTCATAGTTGCCGAGGCTTCTTAAAGGACATTCCAAAGGTCTTCTTTGGATGTTGGCTGCTTTTCTTTTCCTTTTTTTTGTCAAGATGATCGCTAACTGCTTGAATAATTTTGACGTCCGGGCTCTGGGAAGGCCAACGCGTTAATGAAAGTGTTTCATCGTGTGTTATTATATCTAGATGTGCCTCTTAAGGTATTGGCAATATTCGGAATCATTGTGCTGCTGAAAATTAATTCGTATGACAGTATCTACTCTTAGGTAATCCTTGGTATATTTTTGAGTTTATAATTCCATAAATTTTGAGACAAATTCACCAAAACCACGGCCGAAATACAGCCCCCAAACCATAAGAGAGCATCCACCCTGTTTTTCAGATGGCTGTGCATACCCAATTTTTTCCCTTTCAATTTTTAATTTATAATCATCACTCGATAGGACCAGTTGCTTATAATTTTCAGTCTATTTCCTGTTAAATTGGGATACCTCATCCTTTCGTCCGTTTTTCTTTCTTGAGAGCAACCCTTCCATTGAGACAATTTGTGATGAGGCTTTCTCGAACAGTATATGAATCAGCTGAAGAGCCAGGTACATCTCTCAGCACTTATGTCAGAAACACCTGACTTTCAGATACTGGTCATTCGGCTTTGGATAGTTTTCTAGGCCTACCAATCTTTCTTTGTCCTCCACTTGTCTAGTTTCCACAATATATTTAGGATACTGCAAACATGCCGAGATATGCCAATTTTTCGATTAGTACCTCTTTCCGATTCACTTTGCTAGTGATTACTACTATTTTATGGCTCCTAAACTGTTTTCTTTGTCATTTTTTTAAGATTTAAAACCTGTGATTAAATAGGAACATATTATTAGCATGTTTTCTTGTGCCAGGCTGCTAGTAACCAAATGCCTATATATAAAATTAAAAATTGGTTCTTTCCTAAGTTGTCTGTTATGTATCGACACAAGACTGGTACATCTCTCGTGTTAGGTACCTCATTTGTGCTTGAATGATTCATAGGTTGCTTTAAGTGTCAATAAAATAAAGATAAACGAACATACAAAGAGTATGTCCGGAAATGATACAGTTCATCTGATTCGAACATGCTAACACTTTAGACCCCGAATTGAAGCAGTCTTTGAGGTTAATGTTAGATTCATTTAATATGCGTATTATAAGGATTCTCAAGATTATTTGTACCGATTTTTATGCGATATGCGTCTTTTTATACATTCTTACAAATGATCAAATTCTTGAAGCCCCCATTTATATTAAATAGAAGATGCAACAAAAGAAACAAATTCATAAATCGAAGCTCGAATGCCTTCGATATCATAATTCTAGCGGATGGTATTGTAGGAGACAAATATAGAACAACAAGTAAAGCTATTGTTTATAATTGCCCAAGAAAGACAACCTAATTCTAAACCCTAAGTAATGCTCTCAGTGAGCTAATGATGAACGTAATGGTCATCTCTAAAAAAAAAAGGAATCGATTATTTAATTTCTATTTTGTTCTAAGTATTTTTTCCATTTAATTTAATATACGAATTATGCAAATCGGAAAGGCCAAGTTATCACGACTGTTTAACAAGTTTTAATCTGTTCGTTCCTGACAAATTTCATCTATTTTTTCAGGTAGTAGGCTAGAATAATTCTAGTTAAATGCATAAATAGGCTAGCTTAGTTCTAGTTAATAGCCTATCTAGGCTTTATCAAGTCCTAGTTAATATTATAACTCTGCTATCCTTAGTTTTCATTTCTCGTTCATTAGGGAGAAATGCGTCGTTTGTTCGAAATCATTTGCATAAATCTTATTCCTAAAAAGTTTATTTCGATTTGCTTTTCGGGATTTTTTTTAATGCAATAAAATTTTATAAATTTGGAAAACAAAAACTTGTAATGAAATAATGGATTAAATTTAATTTAATTATTTTTTTCCCCCAAAGCGGCACGAACTTTCTGGATTACCCAATATAATATTTATCATCTACTAATGAAATAAAGAAGAAAATCTGGTATTTAATTTAAAAGATTTAAGCAAATCAAAATGAATTCTTGATTAACTCAGCAGCTGAAATCTTAATGGAGGATCAATTAATATCAAATATGATCAAAACCTCTAAAAAATACATTCAGACAACTGGGTTCTTAAAGACTTATCTGAGTGAACTGCCGAATAGAAGAATCCTAACCTAAATAAAGCTTTGTAACGGATAATAAAGAAAGCGAATCGATTGCACTGAAAAGTAACCAACAAGAGAATCAAAACAGGGTGCGTACGCCAAGAAAAAAGCAATTTACCATTACACGCTAACAGCGCCAACACGCACTAAGAATTATACCATATAAACATTTTATGTAGTTTTAGAAAATTCCAAATTAATCGCGTACGACCGAGGATGTAAATTTATTCCCTGAATGAGTCTTGATTAATAAAGCAAAAGTGCTTCGAATCAAATTTTCATTCCCCTGCGGGTAATTTGCAAGCGAATATTTCTTTATCATCATCATCATCATCATCATCATCATCATCATCCTCATCACTAACTCTATAATTTAAGAAGGGGATTTTTTTGAGTATTTGAATATTAATTTCATCTTAGTTTGGTTATGACTTATGTTTTTTATCAAAGTTAATTCTAATAATTCTTTTATAATATAAAAAAAAAACAAAATGGTGAAGTTCAGAAATAAACATAAGTATCGAAATTTTGTGAACTTTTAAAACCCAAAGAGTAAAAATGGTGAAGTTCAGAAAATTTATTTTTATATATCTTCTTCTATAACTATATTTTAGCAACCTGATATTTTAGAAGGGGCGAAATTTAGTTTAGACTTCTCTTTTAAAATTACCAGGCAATGGCTTCGCTACTAAGATTAAAATTTAAAATCTAAAAAAAAGCAGACATGGTTAAATTATGGTTAAATTTTTATAAATTTTATGAACTTTGCCAATTATAATAATTTTATAAAGGAACTCTAAACTAAATTTCCCTCCTTTCAAAATATCACATTGCTAAAATATAAAGTTATCGAAGATATATAAAAATAAATTTTCTGAACTTCACCATTTGTAATTCTTTCGGTTTAAAAAATTTCACAAAATTTCAATACTTATATTTATTTCTGAACTTCACCATTTTGTTTTTAATATTATAAAAAAAATTATTATAAATAACTTTGATAAAAAACATTAGTCATAACTAAACTAAGATAAAATTATTATTCAAATACTCAAAAAAATCCCCCTTCTTCAATTATAAAGTTAGTGATGATTATAAATGGCGAAGTTCAGAAAATTTATAAAAATTTAACCATGGGTTTCTTGAAGCTTTGCCGGGTCAAGACTCCACAAATATGAAACAAAAACGGCTAGAATCCTTAACACATTTAAGGCGTTCTATCATTCATGAATTAGAGTGATGAAAATTTCTGAAAGAGCAGAAGTGAAGAGATATAATCAATCAATCTGCAACAACAATACAAAATATATCAAAACAATATACAAATTTAATCGATAGAGCTAGGCAAAAAAATTGCAATACTTCCATTTATTGCATTTCCTGCAAGATTTCTTAAAAACGTGAGCTTCAACGGGAATTTCTCAAGTGTATTGGTCAATGACGCTGGTGAAACTTCACTACCACTACTCGGATCATCCCAAGTATGATATCAAACAGATGATTTGGAGTCCTCTTTTAGGAAATTAGGTCAGCCTTTCCACCTCATGCTCAACATATACTAGTAGGAGGAAATGAACATATGGTCAAACATAAACTTATTTCAACTTGCTCTTGGCCGAATGAAAAAAGAACTACCAAGTGGCCTAAAACAGAAAACTATAACTAGGACATTTTGAACATTGTGTACGAGAAAAATCTTCTTGGAATCCCTTTTAAGATTAATTAAAAGATGGTCATATTTTCCCGAAATTCACTCTTGCTTTTATTTAATACATTGCCTCTTTTGCCGTTTTATGTTTTATATGAACATTGCCGAGCAACATACAGGGTGGTCAGAAAGTCTTGTCGCCCTAGTAAATATTGTTTTAGTTGTCTATTTCAGATGGTTGACATGATCTTCTACAATTTGGAGGAGGAGCTGGGCGAGTGTATGAGCGTATGATAGTCCGAATTCTGACAAACGATCATGTGCATTCCCGCACACAATATTAAGAGTATGTGACAATAATTTCGGTCATCTGAAATATAATTTTAAAACAATATTTGAAATAGAAAATTATAATAATATTTACAGGGGTGACAAAACTTTCGTACAACTCTAGAGTCATCATCCGACAATAAGCTTCACATCTGGAGGACCAAACCTGAGAGATAAACCTAAACAGGGCTGTCAATTATATTTTTAAGGAAATCCCTCGAGCATACCACCGAAACACCACACAGTCTAAAGAAAATCCTCTTATTGTAAAATATATTTTATGAATATTAAATCGTAAAATAAATGACTTAGGTTTAGTCATTAGTAATCAATAGCAAATTATATTTCAGAAATTAAGAGATACATTTATATTTATGATTTAATTCTCTTTGTGTATTGAGCATTCATTCTTTCTTCCAATGTCCAAATTAATTAAGGTCTGCGTTCTCATAGGCTACTTCCCATATTGTTTCTAATAAAGGATTATTTTGCAAGTAATCTATATTTTACTGTTTCTGCTTTCAAAATGTGTTTTTTTGTTTTGATACAATTTATTGGGTCGAATATCTATTTTGCATATGCAGAAGAATGTTTAAAATAGTTATATGGCTTGAAATTAGACAAAGGGTTGTTTTTATATCAATCAACTTGACGATAATAGGGGTTCTACGCATTATTCACAGTTTAGTCTAACATTGAATTGTGCAATTTAGTAATTATCTTTTAACTTACACTTCTCTATATGATCTCTAGGATTCTAATGACCGGAATCCTAGTTTTCAAATAATCTTGGAGATTTTGAAGTAATTTCTACTATTCCTAAATTCCTTTTTTATTGTTGGGGAACTATTAAGCTTTATGGATGAGATGTACCTTAAATAAAATCTATTAAATCCAACCAACGTTTGTTCTTTACATTTCATAACATTAACTACAATTTCAGACATCCATGATTTAATTTATATCTTTTTTAAATTAAAGATAGGAACACAGCTAACAAGTGCTATGTGTTATAAATAGGAATGTATCATATAAACGCAAAAAGGTGATTTTTTGAGTATCCATTTCTCATAAAAGAGCTCATTTGGAATATTGTTAGCAGGCTCAGGCTACCTATCTGTCACAAGAGTTGAATATGATTAAAACAGTTCAGCATAGGGCTACTAATCTTATCTATTGGGTCACTTGGTGCCCAAGGCAAAACTCCTATTTAAATTTATCTGTTCCTTCTGAGTTCTTAGGGTGGTTTTTAACGCATCTTTTGTCGACACGACCGCTCCTTTTCCCGTCGCTTAAAACATTTAATTTATGGGTTAATTTTGTCATAGCAAAGTCACAGAACAGATTCCTATTTTTTGGTTATTCTCAGCACTTTCTGCATTCCATTGACGTAATTGATTCACCTGCAGCCAGGACCCTGTCATCAGTTGAAGAAAAAATGAACAATTGAGGAAACACCTGTTGAAAGACTTACCACGCAAGGTCGCTATTAAGCAGCACGCTTTGAAAAACATTCGGGAGGGTCGAATTTTTGGCCCAGAAAAAGAAGCCCATCAATCGAATACCCGCTCGGAAAGAACCACTCCATTCCATAACAAGTAAGGTTAGATGTTTGTTTATTTTTCTGTTTAATGTGATTACACTCATAAGAAAATTAGGCTCACAGTAGTAGGTTTGTATATAAAGATAAAATGTAATTTAAATTCCCTTTTGTTACGCGTAGATTGCTTTGGGCGAATATAATTCATGAATTTTCTTTGTTCACAGATTCTTGTGAGGCCACTTTGCTGAAGCTTATGTTATTAGGTGAAAAGAGGACAAGCCGTTAAGTTAGAAAATTGAAGATTTAGCAGTCTAGGTTAAATATTTGAAAAAAATTATTTTTTATCAAAGGGTGGTAAAGATTTTGAATAGTTTACCTAGTAAGATGGTAAGCAGAGTTGGACCAGTATATGAATAATTTATGATCTAACAATGACTGTTTGGTCTACTTTATTTTGTAAAGATTTGTTGTCATCATTTGTTGTTTTACTATAATTTTAAAACACAAACTAATGTAACTAAATCCTTTCAAATTAAGTCAAAATTCATTGACAGATCTTTGGGGGAGGCCGGGCTTCTCCCCTTTATTTAAAGTTCTTTTTGTTTTTGTTTGTTATTGTTGTTTTGTAGGTTGCACTCTCCTGAACCGGGGTGAGGGGGACCTCCCCCCGCTGCCGGAGATTGCTTCCTGATTGTTAAGTTTTTCCAATTTATATCATTGTTATTTTTTCATATTTTTATTTTAAAGTAGCTTAGTTCTAGGTTGTCGTGTTTTTCGGCCACTTATGCCCAAGTGGGTAGTTGCCAGATGGGCTCTATAAAATTAAAAAAAACATTGACAGATCATAACTATCCATTTATTGGTCAATTTAGATTAAAACCACTTAAACCTTCTTATGCTACTTGAATATTGAATCCACAATCTCATTTCATTTACATATGTTGATGTACTTCTCTACTATTCTTTTTTTTCACATGTCCTGCTTTTGAAGTTTAATAAAATCAGAAATAATTTTTTAATCATAATGAAATTTTCAGATGTTGTTAATAATAGTTATAAGTATTTGGTTCTAAAATGGCTAATTGATTCATTTATTTTATAGAGGTTGTGCTAGTTTAGGTGAAGCATTGATTTTTAACAAGTTTTCGCTGAACTTTCAGATATTTATCGACTATTAAAACCAATTTTATTTTAACTAATTTTATTTGCTTAAAATTAACAAACAACTAAGACTAATAATCAGTTTGCATAATTAACATAATAAGTTCATTTAATTAAAGATTCTTCTTTTCAAATGCTGACTATTCTTGTCATAACATTCATTTACTCGTGACGAAGTTGCTTTTATCACTTTTTCTAAATGTTCTTCATTGATGTAATTAATTTCTTCAGAGATATTATTTTTTAGTTGTTGGATACTTCAAGGATTATTACGGTAAACACAATGTTTTAAATATCCCCATAAAAAAATCCAAAAGTGATAGATCGGGGAATCTTGGAGGCCACTTAAATTCACTGTTTTGAGGAAGGATTTTCACTCTGAAGTTTCGTCTTAACAACTGCATTGTTTTCTTCGATGTATGTGACGTTGCACCATCTGGCTGTAAAAACAGTTGTCGTATATTTCGGAGCCTTCAAAAACTTGGTAAAAAATATTCTTCAAGCATATGTTGGTATCTTTCGCCATTCACAGTGACTAAATTTTCATTTTCATTCTCATAAAAATACGGCCCAATGATCTCCTGAGGTGTTATCGCACACCACACAGTTGTTTTTGCAGGATGCAAGTCATTCTAGTGTCTAGCTTCTGGGTTTTGAACTGACCGTATTCTGTTTTTATGCTTATTATTGTATCTGCTGCGATGAAAGTGCGCTTCGTCAGACATTATCACGTGCGGTGCACCAACTTCCCAAAAATTCGTCAAAATTCTTCTGCATACGATTTTCTTTTCGCGAAATCGTTGTCTTCTAATTTTTGCATAACCTGAATCTTGTATGGCTTAAGATTCAGTTTTTTTCTTCATTACATTGTATGTTGCACTTTTTGGTAATTCCGCTTGTTCTGATCTTTTTTCAATGATTTTTGCGGCGATGGTTCGACGTTTTGACGTAACTCTTCATTTTTATTGTGTGCTACGCCTTTTCGGCCAACACGCCCTTTTCGTCCATCTTGTACCTACCGGTGTCTCGAAATTTTTAATTAGTCTGCATAGCGCTCGTCGTGATGGTGCGTCTTGAGCTCCTTCACGTCTTATCCGTCGTCGTGAAGAAACTTTCAACAATTTTTTTTCAGCCAATTTTCAGGATCTTCCATGTTTTTAGTTTTAAAAAATTTTTAATATTGATTTTTGCTAGAAAATTTTTCTCCCTTTATAGTCTACGAATGACTATGATACTAGTAAATTTGTCACTTCAAAATTTTCGCAAAAATTTTGATAAGAATTGAGCATTCCAAAAGTCACTTTTTTAACAAAACTTTTTACGCTCTCCGTTTCTAGCGAAAAATGACCGATTTACTAAAACTAGCATAACCTCTAAAATAATAAATCAATCAATTATTTATTTAATCACAATAAACCTACAACTCTTATCAACAATTTCTAAAGGTTTCACTGTGATCACAAAAGTATTCTTGATTTTATTAATCTTGTAATGTAGGACATGTTAAAAAGACCCTGTATTATATGTATATAGATATGGATAATTCGCCTTTAAGACTGATGTCTAAATCAAGTAATAGTGGTGCCTTCATACTCTTAAGCAATGCTACTAGTTAAAGTGGTTTGACACACAGAATCACTAAGGAGAAACAATTAACATGAGGCTAGAAACGGTGACGAAAATAAAAGAGAGTCACTAGAATTGTTGAAACCTTTTATAATCCTTCTATGCTCTGGAATGAGAGGCGGACAAAGGAGAGGGGATAAAAGGAAACCAAATGCTCCAAACACTTCACCTTTCACTTTTTAAAATATTTTAGTAGTTCGTAAGAGTTACATATATTACATTTTTCATTAAAACTATCTATTTCCCAAGAGCCCTCCATTCCCCGCTCGCCGGACAGCTCTTACCTCGTAGCTTACTAGGCATTAAAATATGCCTGCCTTCCTTATCCCCTCCCCATCACCTCTCACCTTTCCTTTCCAGGCTGAGGGATGCATTGGTCACCGAGCTTAAGGGTTGGCACCACCACCATCCCCAACTCGCCCGATATACCCAAAAGGGGCAATTGGGGAAAGGTGTTTAGGCATAGACCCCATTACTATCCTGGATCTCCCTCAATGCCCGATGAAAACTTAAAAACAGAAAAATGGCTCCGAATTGGTTTCTGACCTGCCTTTATTACGGACAACAAAGCCGACCTAAAAAACAGGACTGGGGTTCAACTTTAAATTTACTCACTTCCTTAGCAACGCCTACTAGCCCAAAATAGGCCGTTGCGCTACCCTCCCTGGCCCAAACAACAATAACCCTCTTCTGTCTCTCTTTCCTACTCCAGCTCCATTCCCTTCGTCTCCTTCAGCATCTCCCCCTCAAAGTCCCAACTCCGTCGCCACTCAATTCATATCTACATCAACGCCCTTCATAAACCTTTTAAACTAAGCTGAAAAGAACTTGAACCTGTAAATGTCACTGAAGCTCCCCTTCTTATTTTTCGAGGTCAGCCTCGATATCGCTTGCCTACATAAATCGTTTTCTAAGCCTAGAAACAGCCTCCTAGTGGGCTCTCTGCCCTCAAACCTGGAGTGTCTTTTTCAGACACTACATCCCCGTAAGGAGCACGGCAATTTTCGTTGCTGGTCGCCATGCTGAAGGGACTCAGCACCCTTTTCGGCTCCATTTTAGCCTCTTCTCCTTCTTTATGAAACCCTGCTTCCTCACTTTCCATACAACATCTCCCTCAACTTTGTCTGGTCACCCCTCTCACCCCGGATCGGGGGGAGAGTGGTGGTGGAATTCCATCTCCAACCTGAACTCCAGTTGGGAAGGGGGGGGGGGTAACAACCTGCTTCACGCTGACCCTCACGTTCCTCTCATAGCCTTTCTCTCTTCTTTAAGTGTCTATCAATTTTACGCCCAGCCCAAGGTGAAGCCTCTATGCCGAAGGGCTGCCTGGCAACTTAACGGGAGGTGGAGTCTTACCTTCCCCTCAACCACCGCTGGAGCCGCCCTATAGGCGGCTCCATTATGAAAGTGAAGGTCCCCCTCCCCCGATGTTTTCTCAAGGGAACCTCCAAATTTCTTTTACCGGAGAGAAGGCTTATTCTTCTCATAGGCCTAGGGGTGCAAAGGACTCTCCCTAATTCCAATCTCTTTCTAGCGACAGTCCATCGTTTTCTTTCAGAGGAGACTGCCAATAAAGCACACAGACAGCCTATAGTTGAAGGTTTCCGCTGCGAACGGCTCAATAGGACCAACCCCCGAGGTGAATAAGGGATGGCATGGCCCGTTGGTCTGTCACCCCCTCCCCATCCACCCCACCCCCCATGTTCGGCACTCAAGTGTTTTCAGTCTACATGGGTCACTGTACCTGTCCCACTCTCTTCTCTTTCATGGGGTCGAACCCGAAATGGGTGAACAGCATGGAACCCGATCCCACCTCATCTGCAAGATCCACCTCAGACAGCTCAGGTCCCCGTGGTCTCACGAAGAGAGAAGGGATCTCCTACCCCGGCTGGTGCTCCTGTGACAGCCAAGACATTATCCCTTTCAAAGAAGGATCTTGGTTAGGCCGGTCAATCGGGCATAGGAGATCATAGCGGCGGAGTATAAAAGCCGTCTTATTCCCCACTTTCCTCTCCTGAGATGTAAAAACATCCTGAGAACAAGAATATTAAGATGCACCTATCCGTCTGCGGGAGCTACGAGGACAGACGGGTCCAACTTCATTTTGCGAACAATCTAAGATCAGCACGTCCGCACCCGGTGCTTCTCCAAGTGAAGAGTCCCTGACTAAGACAAAAATTGCAACTGCGCAGAGCGGAGCCTCGATGACGTCAGGGCACCTCATTCAGAGGTTACCTGTCGTTTTCAAACCTGCTGACTTCAAACGTTTTGTAGTTATCTACTTTACTGATGGCAGGATGTTGGCAACATGCTCCATCAGAGAAGAGCGCAAGCCTTCGTCATTGGTAGAGAGCCGAATGTAACACGTTTCTCGGACGGGCGCCTTCTGGCGAATAAGTCGGATCTCTTCGAGGTGGCAAGATTAGTGCTTTTCGGACACTTGATGGCACCCCAGTTAGTGTGACCCCACAATCTACCATGAAGGATGTTAAATGAGTAGTTTATGTGAGAAAACTCGTGGACTACTTGTTAGATGATATCACATTAGGGGCCCGGAGACCCACCCAGGTACTCTTCTTCACGTTAGACTGTGACAACCTCGCTGAGTCAGTGCGTGCCGGTTGGTATTGCTACCGCGTTAAGGCATTCATGCCATTACCACGGAGGTGCTACTACTGCTATCGCTCCGGCCACATGAATCGCTACCTGAAGTGTGTCTAATTAGCGCCAAAACCGCACATGATAAGTCTAGATCGTGTGTGGCCAAGTGTGTCAAATGCAGAGAGGCGCACAACGCTTTATCAAAGCAATGTGGTTCGTATATCCTCAAAAAGGAAATCCTGACCAGTAAGGCCCAGGATCAACTCTGATTTCGCGAGGGTAAGGACTTGGTCCTGGCGCGCTCGTCGCTGCATGAAACGTCCTAGCCTCAATATTAAGAATGACCCCCTCTGCTCTTGGCCTCTCTCAGTCTACGAGCTCAGTCGTTTTCCCACCAATTTGGAACTCTTTTACGGGTTTTACCCAGTCCGGGGGCTCCCTTGGTAGAGACTTCGGAAATAAAGGGTTCACACCCAGCATCGGCTAAATAAAAGCAGGGCCTTCCCCTCCTTCCCCAACCGTGACCATTTCCGGTAAAGCGAAACGTCAACGCACCTCCGACGAGTCATTAGACTTACAGGAGGCAATAGCCCTGAAGTTTGCCATGCGTCCATATTCCGTGATTTTTAAGGTTGCCTCCCCCCTCCTGAAAGGAGGAGAGCACTAAAGGAGCTTTGCTTTCTATGCCCACACTCAGTAGTATGCTGGGTAGCTCGAAGACGGTGGATCCTGCAAAAGGCGGACCTCGAAGCATTGGTTTTGAAGGTAGAGGGAGGAAAAGACTCGCATAGCGAACCCACCCTCGCACGATAAGTCGTCGAAAGCGACAGCACCCGGACTTCTGCCTCCTGGATGCGTACAGCCATTCTTGTAATAGTTTTCCACTAAAAGCTGGCCCCCTGCATCTCCTCTGAGATAGGCCTAGAAGGCATATTCCTTCAATGGAATTGTCGCTGAATTGCGGCCAGCAGGGAGGAGCTACGGAGGTTCGTCTCTCTCTTGTTTAACCTTAGCTATTTTTTTGCAGAATGCCATACTGGGCGTATGGCCCCTGCCCACCTTCCTGGGGTATAATGGTTTGGTGAAGCCACCACCAGGGAATGGGGAGCAGGTAGAAAGAATCGCTATTTACACCCAGTAGGATGTCTACGTTCTTTTATTAGCCTTGATACCTCCTTTCAGACAGTAGCTTCGTAACTGCAACTGGAGTGGAAGTTTAATGTAATTTCTGTGTACATTCCATCATCAGCTGACTTTGATGCAGGTAACCTACGCCGGCCGTGGCACAGTTGCCGAGTCATTTGTCTTGCTATGGGATCTGAACGGTAGATATCCGCTCTGGGGAGACCTCTCGATTAATCACAGGGGTCAGCTCCTTGCCTAACTGATTGACGAGCTGGAGATAGGTGTCCTAAATGTAGATGAGTTTACGCATCACTTACAGAGTACTGCTTCATTTTCCTCTCTCGATCTATCTTTTACTCTCCTGGTGCACAGCATAATTTTGAGTAGGGATAGTAGATAACAGTGGTTTGGTCGCCCAGTTCTGGTGGGCTCTTTGGCGCCCTCATCGGCAGGCTCATATCCCACAATTCCTATATGTCGAAGAACTTAGCAGAAGATAATCTCGAATTCCGCCCAGCGGGCCAAAGCCGTGGCGTCACGGATTTCGAAAACCAGCATATGCGTATATTTCAATGTCCCGAGGTCACTCAAGAGAATTTGCAGGTCGATATAAAGCACAATCTGGTCTCAGAACCGGGCACATCGCGTTATCTCCGGTACCGTGCACTGTATTTCAATCAGCTCAGCCGTGAAGACAGAGGCAGCGCATGTGGCAACAAATAGTAAAAGGTGGTACCTTCCAGGTTGGTGTTCTGGGCAGAACCAGGGGCGCCACCGGTCGAGAGCTATACCGAGGTCTCAAAGCTGACGAATAATGCACTGTGCACTGTGCAGATCGAGTGGCATCTCTCCAGCATCAAATATAAGGCTCACAATGAAGGACGTGAGAAAGGCACAAGTCACCAGGCGAAGACCGGTGTGGTCGATCGAGTCCACCTTCCGCAATACACGTTCAGATGTGGATGCATAAAACTCGCATTAGAAGTGGAGCTTTAAAGAACAAAGCATCGATAAAAAACTATTACAGTAGCCCTAACAGCGCCCCAGTCACTGAACGTCACGGAAAGAAGAATATCCATGGCGCAGATATAAGAGACCATAAGATTGCGAATATGAGCCTCCAGGATGGGGCTTCGGTCAAATACATGACTAAGGAAACGATGCGAGCCCACCACCTCTAGGTGAACCCATTTAGAAATAAATCTCAATTAGGGTGGAGCCGTGGATGGCGGTAAAAGTGCACCACCTTAGTCCTGGCCAAGGAAAGCCGAAGCCTGTACGCAAGAGACGAGGTTCAATGCGTGTACACCCTCTTATTGATAGAGCTCCCATCCCACTCGTACGTGGACTTGACGATCTCACAAAGATTCAGATATAAAGATTCGGAGGCATCCCCTCATCCCATCGTGCGGATAGTCTCCATTATACCTTATCGCCATGAGGTATCATAGGCTTTATCCAGATCGAAAGACACCATGGCGTAGTGCTATCTACGATGGAAGGCCTTGCAGATGGCATTTTCTAGTGGAAACAGATTATCCAACGTGGAGTGGAACTTGCGCTAGCCGCACTGTGCAGAAAACAGATGGCCTCCACTGTCCAGAAAAAAGGCTAATCTAATATTTACCAAGTTCTTTATCAACTTGCACACGCAGGAGGTTAGAGCGAGTGGGCGGAAACCTGAACTTGCCGGGATAGAGTGATCTCTTCCCGGGCACAGTAGCGATTCGCCAGGAGTCTGAGAGGATTCGATCTACCCAGATCGTGTTGAACAAATCTAACAGATCTCCCGATTTGTCAGGAGTCTGGGAATATACACTCTACAAAGATCGTGTTAAAGAAATCTAACAGAAAGTGTCGAAACATAGCGTACTGGACATCGTCCTGACAAGGGGATTTTTTTTTCAAGGGGCTATCTGGCGACTGCCCACTTGGGCATAAGTGGCCGCAAACAAACCTGACAATGGGAGGTGTGCGCGTACGAAACGAGAGCGGAACGCAACTTATTCAACGTAAATATGCCATTGAAGGGTTCTCCGCCTCTGTTTGTAAAGTCCAGTCGGCAGTCTTCCGTGAAATCACGATGCACATTGAATGCTGGCGGGGCAGCATCCCGGCTATAGAATGTGGAAAAAGCGGTCGCGAAAGACTTTCCCACAGGGGCGGGGTCCGAGATTGCGGTCCTATTCTCCTAGATAACGGGGGAGGGGTCCTTTGAGAACTTTAGTCGAATCAGTTTGACTCACTTCTACACCTCTGCTAGAAGGGGTCTTTTTATTGAAGGAGGCACGTATTCCCGCCAAGAAAAGCGGTGGGCGTGCTTCGAATTATACCGGAACCAGGCCCTAGCTCGACGAAATCTACTTACAATGAAGTCGTTTGGGAGGTGCTTATAGCACATGTAGGAGTAACGCTTCCGTTTAAGGGCCGCCTCACACTCGTCTGCCCACCACGGAAGCGGTCGGCGTGCAACACGGTGAGATGTTCTAAGAGTATATGTTAGGCCCACGGTGATGAGGTTGCCGGAGAGGAACTCAAAGGCCTTATCTACCGATATAATCGCCTTGACTGAGAAATCAGTCATTTCCTGAAATGCAGGCTACCGCGCCCGCGCCAAGCACCACCGAGGTGGGCTCTCAGGCGGTAGTTGCCCTGAAAATGATATTTGATTGGGAAAGTGATCACTACCATGGAGGAGGTCATAAACTACCCCCACTCAAAATCAGGCTTTTTATCCGGAGAGCACAAAGATAGATCGAGGCAGGAAAATGAAGTGGTTCTCGGGCAGTGATGCGTAAACTCATCCATATTTAGCACACTTGTCACCAGCTTGTCAATCAAGTCGATAAGGAATTGACCTCTGGAATTAATTAAGTAGTCTCCCCACATAGAGTGTCTACATTTCAGATCACCGAGCAAAAGAAAAGGCCTCGGCAACCGTGCTACGACGCGGCGGAAGTGCTCCGCTTGGAGTCAGTTGACTGTGGAATATACCCAGAATTAATAGTATACGTTAACTCCAGGTACAGCTGCAATGCTACTGTCTCAAAGGAGGCATCTAGAGCAAAGAGAAGAATGGAGACTCATGCCGGGTGTAAAATTGCGCATCCTCAAGGGGCCTCCCATCCAGGTTGTGGTGGGGTCGTAAAACCTTTATACCCCTAGAGGGTAGGAAGGATGCACTCGCACAGAATGGTCTCTTGCCAAAGGATAGCTAACGTGGAACGGGAGGAGACGAGGTCCTCAGCTCCTCCCAGTTGGCACAGAATTCGCAGCAATTCTATTCTATCACGGGAATGGCCTCACGCTTCCTGGAGGCAGAAGTACGGGCGCTGTCGGCCGGGCAATGCACTGAAGGGGAGGTAACCTTCGAGGACTTATCGGGCGGGGGGTGCTCGCCATGCGAATCTTTTCCTCCCTACGCCTCAAAAAGTTATTGTCTCTGAGCTACCCAGCCTACCACTGGATGTGGGCTTAGGAGCTGAAGCTCCCTTAGTGCTGACCCCCTTTTGGGAGGGAAGCTTTCGGAACCCCGGAAGATGGCCTTACAACCAACTTCAGGGGTGCGTCCTCCTGTCGGTCTAACCACTAGCTGTTTCCGAACGGCTTTTTTGCCTAATGGGAAACAGCCACGTTTGGGGAAGGGGTGGAACCCTGGTTTAGCCGGGGCTGGGTCTGAACCCTTTGTGCTGCCAGCTTTACCAAGGGAGTGCCCGGGTGGGTAGAACCCGTAAAAGAGTTCCGAATTGGTGGGAAAACGACTGAGCTCGTAGACTTAGAGAGGCAAGGAGCAGAAGGAGTCATTCTTAACATTGAGGCTTGGACGTCCCATGCAGCGACGAGCGCGCCAGGACCAAGTCCTTACCCTTGCGAAATCAGAGTTGATCCTGGGCCTTACTGGTTAGGATTTCCTTCTCAAGGACATACGCACCACATTGCTTCGAAGAAGCGAGTTGTGGCTCCCTAAAATTAACACACTTGGCCACAAACGATTTGGACTTATCGTGTTCGTCCTTGGAGCGACTTAGACAGAATTCGGGTAACTCCGAATTTGCAGGTCTACATGGGCGATTTGTATTGGCGTAGCGATGACAGTAGTAGCACCTCCGTGATAATGGCATGAATGCCCTAACGCGTTAGCGATTCCAACCAGCATGCACCGACTGATGAAGTCTGTCACAGTCGAACGTGACGAAGAGTCTAAGGGTGTGTCTCGAGGTCTCAGCTTTTTTTTCATCAAACGTTCGCCCTTGAGCGTCCTTTGGTCGGTCAGTTATAATGTGATGTCATTTATAGATTAGTCCACGAGTTCTCTCGCATAAACTACTATTTTCACAAAGTTCAAGGTAGGGTGCATACTCACCCGTATGCCATCAATTGTCCGAAGAGCACTAATCTTGGCCGCATCAAAGAGATACGACGCATTCGCCAGAAGGCCCCCGTCCAAGAAATGGGTCACCTTCGGTTCTCTACCAATCAGGCTAGATACTGCTCTTCTCTGGAGGAGCATGTCGCCCTTGTCTAACATGCTTGCTGCCATCAGTGGAGCGAATAACAAGAAAGTGTTTGAAAGTAGCGGGTTCGAAAACACCAGGTAGCCTCTGAATGAAGGGCCCCGATGTAATCGAGGCTCCACTGTGTGCACTTGCCTCTTTGGTCTTAGTCAAGGACTACCTACCCGGGGGAGCACCGGGACCGGACGTGCCGATCTTGGCTTGGGCACTTACTAAAACAGCAAGGAATACGTCCGTGTCCCTGTGGATCCCGTGAAGGGAGAGGGAGAGGTTCCCTTAGTCATTTTGGTGTTACGATTTTTTTTTTTTTTTAAGAGAGGAGCGTGGGGAATGAACTGGCTTCTTACCTCTCCCGGCAAAAACCCCGAGGCCAGATTGGATAGCCTCAGCGAGATCCTTATCTGAAATGAAGAAGGTCTTAGCTATGACAGGGGCACCAGCCGTGGGAGGAGATCCCTCCTCTCTTTGTAAGTACTCGGGCGCCCGCGCTGTCTGAGGAGAAGCTTTGGCAGGAACAGACTTGTGTTTTGTTCTTGTCACCGAGCCAGTGTTTAACCCCATGAAAGATCTTAACGCCTGGGGCTTGGTTACCTCATGGACCATAACCATCTCACGGGGAGCTTCCATGTGGCCATCTCTCTTCAAGACATCACGGGTCCCCTTCGAGGTGCCTTTTGTCATCATCTGGACCGGCGAACAGGAATCCGTCGGGGAAAAGATGGGGGCAGGTACAGTGATACTCCCTCTAAGCTCGATTTTCAGGCCAGAAGGACTTTGGGGGCATGGGCCGACGGTCCCTGTCATCTTTCGCCCTCCCTTAAGGGGGTTAGCGCTGGCGTGCTTTCTTGGCAGTCCCTTGAGAAAGTAAAGGGGGATTCCCGCTCTATAAGGGATGAGGGGTATCCAATGCACTCGTAGGCATAAGAGAGGAGTAAGCCTCCTCTTCGGTCGAAGAGTTTTGGAAGGTCCCCTGCGAAGCCTGCCTAGTGGCCTGGCAGGCAGTGCATCGGCATGGTGGCTCCACCTTAGGCTCGGCGTAAAGTTGATAGACATTTAAAAGATAAAGAAGGGGAGTGTGAGGAAGGTGTGGGTGGATATGAAGCAGGTTGCCTAAAACCCACCACCACAAAAATTAGCTCAGGGTGAGGGGACGTTGTCCTCTCTCCCTTAATCTCCGATCCTGGCTGGTTGAGTGAGAAGCAGCTGGTCGGCGTTTACCCTGTAAAATTAGAGGCCGACCGGAGAAAAATTTGGGAGAGGTTCTATGGAAAGTGAGAAAGTAGGGTAATAAGACATTGTGTCAGAAAGAAGGAAAAAAAGTTAAGCTGGGGACGAACGGGTTGCTAAGTGCCGTCAGCACGGCGGCTGGGAAAGCAAATCAAAGTGCCCCTTATGGGGTTGGCTGGGGTGAGTACGGCGACTTTTGCCCAATTCGGCAGTCACCAAATGGGCTCCTAAAATTAAAAAAAATCAAACACTCCATACAAAAACCTCAATAAAGAAGTTTGATATCCGGTAACACTCGGATAGTTCTTGGTACTTAAGTCCCGTTTAGTTGACTGCGCGAGCTCCCTCCTCGCCTTCCAAGAGATAATAGGATGTGTAGTCTCCGTCACACATTACACCTGCCTCAATTGCTTCCAAGGTATCATTTTTGCCAAAGGCTTTCGTGACATACATGTAGAGGCTCGTTTAGAAGACTGCTATTCACCTTCAGATCTTTGGTTCCACCCCTTAACATTTACTAGGAAATAAGTTACCCTCAGGGAGATTATATTCGGTGTCCATTTATACATGTCAGCCCACCCATTGCTTTAAATGCAACAAGTTTAGGCATATTAACTCTACCCGCCAAGCGACGCATCTTCTCACGACTGCCCGACATACAATTTCGACTAGGAGGTGCAATTCCTTCGGTATTCTGCTTCTCTTATTAATGAAGCAGGTTCGTCCTAACCACATCTCTTCTGGCTTTTCTTCCAACGTTCTTACCCGAACTGACCACTAAGCATCTCTCCCCACTATTTCTGCTCGCCCTTCGATCTAAAAGACCTCGTCCATCTCACTAACTCCTTTTCTGTATTTAAAGAAAACTTTAGTACCAAACCACGCACAGCTTTGATACCTCACGGTTCATTTGAACGTATCCACAGTTCCTGTCGTAAACACCATCACCGGCGGGAGCTCTACGCTTTCCCTTTAGATATGTAAGCCATCCTCTCAGCCTCTCAAGTTTCTGGTAAGTGAAACGCCTGGTAAGCATCGCCCTCTCTCGAAGGTTTTCTTACCCACACTTCAACCCTCGTCTCCCATGAACAACAAAACTGTAACAGAGGTCGAGCCCCCACAAGGTTCACCACTCCAGACCTTGTTCCTATCAATTGAAGAAGCAATGAGGAACCTCTTAATGCCCTAGATCCCTGGCCTCTCCTAGACCCTATAACCTTCCCCGAAAATCCATACCTCCAAAGTCTCCTCCTTAAAACCCTACTCTCCAAAACCTTACCCCGTAAGGTCCCCTCCTAAAACCCAACAGATCAGGCCCCCGATCCTCCCAGGAGCTTCCCCAAGAGCCAACTCCCCAGGAACCTCCCTAAAAACTAACTCCCTACGCCTTTATCCAAAACCCAACTCCACATGCCCACCCCAAACCTCATCTTCCTATTTCACGAAAGCTTCTCTCAGACAACATCCCCAAATTTTATCCCTCTTGCCCCCTCTCTCATACTCTCCCCTCACATTCCTCGCAAAATTCCGCCTATCAGACACTTTTCACTACTGTCGCTCCCCCCTTATCCATGCTCTAACTTCTCTACCCCATCATCTCCTGTCTCTACCCTGCTCTCCTCCCCTCGAGCACCCCCTGATATCGCCTCGGTCCCTATTTTATACTGCGAGCGGACCACTCTCTCCGATACCCCAGAAAAGCTCGAAACTTAAGAACCCCCAGGTCCTCCTCCAAAGCAGCCTATTTCTGCCTTCGTGTCTAAACATTATCCCTAATTTTCAATTCTGCGTTTCCTTTTACCTCTCCCACAGTAATCTTTTGAACCTGGTGTAGTGGCGAATTAGGAGATAATTATTTCCATTCTAACCTCATATCAAACTAGCTTCCTGTGCACTCAGAAACTAATCCTGGATGGCTACTAGATCCCTACGATCCCCGACTACCTTCCTTTCCTCTCATCCGCTCGGGTCAGATCTAGCCGTGGCGGTGAAGCCTTTCTCGTCAATTTATCCTTCTATCCCCTGTCATCCTCTGCCCCTTCGAACGAACCTTCATGAGCCTATTCCTAGAAATACAGTACGCTGTATGTTGGGTCCAAATCCAACCTCATGTCCTTCTTCTGATCTTATCCTTAACTTAATCCCCAACTTTCCCTGACGCTTTCTACTCTTATGAGATTTCAACAGCAGGGATCCCTTCTGGGGTGACATACCTCGCACTTCCTATCCTATCCTTCTGCTCGCTCTCCTCCTCCTGTTTGAACTTTTGCTCAACCACCTATCTCCACCCTTTCACTGAAACCCACTTCTGTATTCATCTCTCTCTTTTCTATGAATTTGGCTGTCTCAGAAAAATTTCGGTAGCGACCACTTCCCACTTTCTCTATCGTTCGATCACACTAGCTCATCTCTCGTGCGACAGGTGGCACTTCAGCAGGGTGGACTGGGCTCTCTATAGAACCAAGACATCCTGCTCTCATAGTGTATACGATTTTTCTATGGTCGAGGAGGCCCTAGCCTTGCTCACTTCTCTAATACTTAAATCAGCTTATTCCTGTATCTTCGATTCTTCCAACCCATCCCACGTACTGGCGGCCCCTGGTGTTCCCCTGAGTGTAGCGAAGCAGTGCGCGCTAAGAAACGTACAACATTTTTGATAATACCGCTCTTGTCTCCACAAACATAAGGGCCAAATTAACCATGCCTGATCTATGCTCCGTTGCACTCGAAAAGACGCCCGCACTTGGAGGACTAATGTGATGTGTTCAAAATCTCAAACTCTTCATCGCCCAACGAAGTGTGGTGCCAGATTCCCGGGGTTGCTGGTAAGCCTAGTTAATCGCCCCCACCTGTCCTTAGAGCTAGTAATTCGAGAGTACTTGGAGAAGGAGTAGTTGGTGAGTGGCTATCCCTCCACATCACTTACATTTCGAACACACTGCCACTGGCGCTGGCTCCATGGAATCCAGTCCCGCTTTCTTTAACACCCCATCGTATCGGCGCTTCACTATCTGTTAGATTTTTATAATCGTATCTGAATTGAGGGCTATTTCTTCTCTGTTTGGTACAAGTTTCTTCTAGTGCCTATCATCAAGCAAGATTTCGATCCTTCTAACATCTTATTTTACCGTCCTAAGGCCACAAATTGCTGTTTTTTTAAAGTCATGCAGTGTTCTCGGCCCCCTTCACCGATTTAGCCACAACGTCCAAGAGGTATTCTCGCGCCTTAATCAAGCTGGCTGTATTTGCTGATATCCAAAAGGCCTATCACACTACCCGTAGCTCCTCTTTGATATCGATTCTACATTCGGTATGGCTCCAAAATTTATAGCCACCTTCATCTCGCTATTTCTGCTCAACCATTCTTCCAGGTTTAAGTAGGTTTCTCTTATTCCAGGATCTCTCCGCAGGAAAAGAACGTCCTACAGGGCTCAGTCCTTAGCATGCTCATCTTATCATTCGTCATCTCTTCCCTTCTCCATTACATTAGCAGATCACTCTATACTGATGACATAGTGAACTACTACTGCGGTAGATCTTTCCCCATGATCGAGAGGCAAGTTAAATTTTGTTTACTGAAGCCAAGGAAGGGGCCGCCTCGAAGAGATTCTTTTTCTCTCCTCACAAATCTTCCTGTGTCCTCTTCCTCCCCAGCCGATAACGACATGTCGACTTCCCATCGTTTTTTTTATATTTCTGGTGAAGCATTTGGAAGGTTCCTTGGCCTCAACTTCGACGAGAGGCTTTCACGGAACCCTTAATTATCTTACCTCGTTTCCACCACCCGATCCACTATCAATTTACTAAGTAATCTGCCCAACACTACTTGGAGCGCTGACCGCAGCAATTTACTTTGCTTCTTCATTCTGCTGGACCAGAATAAACCGGACATTGGCTGCATATTGTATTCCTATGCATCTTCCTCTATACTCCGTTGGCTTGAGCCAAGTTTAAACCGGGGCCTTCGTCTGGCTTCACGTGCTTTACACTTGTCTAGGGTGGCTAGCAGTCGCGCGGAATGTGCTGTCAGAGCACGGGTATCTTCACGGATGGATCTTGCTCCCTACACAGCTCGTTCGAATGCCACATTCGCTTAAATGGTGCCTAGTTACTCCTCTTTTTTCCCCTCTTACCCCCGGCTATTTTTCATACTTAGCAGAGTTGTACCCCTTCCGTGAGGCGGTTTGAATCTACTACATATTTCTTTCGACTGAATTCGTTTGATTCACGGATTCCTGAAGCACGATCCCTCCCAGATCCCACTACTCTCACACTCTCACCAACTTCTGATCCGTGAGATCTGACAGCTCTAACACGAGTGAGTTATCGATAAAGTTGTTGCCTCCTGTTGGGTGCCACCCCACGTTGGGTGGCATGATAATATAGCAGCTGATTAAGCTGCCCGGTTTCCAAGCTCCAGCAGGCTCATTTTGCTTCCTTTAAAAGAGCTTCTTTCACACGTAAATAAGATTTTTATTCATTATCACATGTCTCCTGGCAAACGCTGCCCCTCGCTAAACTTAACTAGTCGTCTCCTAGGCCTTATCCTTTCTCCGATACCGTCATACATAGATGGTGCTTGCCCGCCGCCGTGTGGATCATAACAGGCTAACCCATGGTCACTTTATGTACTAGGATCTCCCCCATACCTATAATGACATTAATACTAGATTCATTGTATGAAACATACTCATCCACTGCCCCTTGAACTCTATCCCTCGTCACTGCTTTTATCCTTTCCTTATATTGTACCCGAAAATATGAATATTTACATCTGATCCTGACCGAAGGCCCTCGATGCTCCGCAAATAACCTACCTTTATTCCTTCCTTAGTGCCACCCATCTCCATCTGTTTAGGATGTCTCGTTTGTGTTCGACTCTCACTCTTCTGTCACGCTTTCCTCTCCCTTTCTTTTCCTAAATTACAGTCACCTTCTCTGAGTGTGACGCATCTGCGTCAATCAGCGCCCCGCCCCCACCAACAATTTTCATTAAATAAATTCACAATCATAAATAATTCTTTAAGATTATAATGAATTATATAGCATTATTTAGAGTAGTTTTACCTGGTTTAAGATCAAGTCGATAATGATCTAGTCTTTCGAGAGGGTTACGCGCGTGATAGAAAAAGTTTGGTCAACAATCTTAAAACCCTACTTTTATTGTGTGCAGTAGTGTCAAGATGGAAGTGAAAAGAATCAATATCTTTTATCTTTTAAGCGCGGCCTACGGCAAGTCCGACATCGCTAAGTAGTTACATCAGTCGAATGACCGTCCACAGAGTCGTAGAAAGGCTCAAGAATAGGAATGAATTCAGTAATCGACCTCGTGCAAGTAGACCTCAAGTTGTCAACCGTTTGTTTATAAGAAAAGCCTTCGAAAGTGCTCTAAATCTCAAAATGACTGAGTTTGCGAAGAAAAAGAACATCTCGGTGACCACGGTTTCTAGGGCCATCAAAGAGGAAAGCGACAAAAGCATACGGTGCGTGGAAATTCCTCTGATCACCGCCCGTATGCAGGAAGCATTTCGGGTGAGCTTTCGTCGCTTCCACAATGACTTGAAGATGAAAAGTCTTGGCAATTGAATTTTATTTTTTACTGATGAAAAACAAATTACGGTCAATCGAGTCATTAACAAGCAGTAAGACCGCGCTGTAATCTTTGGTCACGACGTCTCCGAGGTTCGTTACGTATCCAGGAGTAAGTGTCAGGTCTCCTGATGATGCTTAGCTTTTCTGCTTTGAATGGCGAGAATATGCCGCCAGTGTGGTGCGCGGCCAGTTACCGGTTCACCTCGGCCGATTACAAGGAAATTTTGGCCAGGAAATTTCTGCCGTGTGAGAAAGATCACGAAGTAAGTGGACTACGTCTTTAATAAGCAACGCTTTAATGAAATATCCTGACCCAAACTTCTAGAGCTCTTTATTGTTTAAGAGAAATGCCCGCACGTTTTTTAGAGCTCATTATTGTTTAGAAGAAATGCCCGCAGGTTTTTAGAGCTCCTTATTATTTAGGAGGAATGTACGCAGGTTTTTAGAGCTCTTTATTGTCTAGGAGAAATACCTGCAGATTTTTAAAGCTACTTATTGTTTAGGAGAAATGCCAGCAGGGTTTTAGAGCTCCTTATTGTTAGGAGATATTCCCGCAAGTTTTAGAGCTCCTTATCGTTTAGGAGAAATGCACGCAGGTTTTGAGAGCTCCTTGTTTTTTAGGAGAAATGCCCGCAGGTTTTTAGAGCCCCTTATTGTCTAGGAGAAATACCTCCAAATCTTTAAAGCTATTTATTGTTTAGGAGAAATAGCGGCAGGTTTTTAGAGCTCCTTATTGTTTAATAGAAATGCCCGCAGGTTTTTTAGCTCCTTATTGTTTATTTGAAATATCTGCAGTATTTTAGAGCTCTTTATTGTTTAGAAGAAATGCCCGCAGGGTTTTAGAGCTCCTTATTGTTTAGAAGAAATGTCTGCAGGTTTCTACAGCTCCTTATTGTTTAGGAGAAATTCCTGCAGGTTTTTAGAGCTCCTTATTGTTTATAAGAAATGCCCGCAGAGTTTTAGATCTCCTTATTGTTTAGGAGAAATGTCCTCAGGTTTATACAGCTCCTTATTGTTTAAGAGAAATTCCTGCAGATTTTTGGAGCTCCTTATTGTTTAAGAGAAATGCCTGCAGGTTTTTAGAGCTCCTTATTTTTTAGAAGAAATGCCCGTAGGCTTTTAGAGCTTCTTATTGTTTAGGAAAAATGCCCGCAGGTTTTTAAAGCTCCTTTTTGCTTAGGAGAAATGCCCGCAGGATTTTAGAGCTCCTTACTCTTTAAGAGAAATGCCCGCAGGTTTTTAAAGCTCCTTATTGTTTAGGAGAAATGCCCGCAGGATTTTAGAGCTCCTTTATTTTAGAAGAAATGCTCACAGGATTTTAGAGCTCCTTATTGTTTAGGAGAAATGCCTGCAGGATTTTAGAGCTCCTTACTCTTTAAGAGAAATGCCCGCAGGTTTTTAAAGCTCCTTATTGTTTAGGAGAAATGCCTGCAGGATTTTACAGCTCCTTATTTTTTAGGAGAAATGCTAACAGGATTTTAGAGCTCCTTATTGTTTAGGAGAAATGCCCGCATGATTTACAGATCCTTATTGTTTAGAAGAAATGCCCGCAGGTTTTTATAGCTCTTTATTGTTTAATAGAAACAGTCGCAGATTTTATCCATCATTTTCAGAATAAAACCCCAGAAAACCATAGAGTGTGAAACACCCAGATATGGGCGACAATCCCCACCATTGGCAACCCTGAACGTGATTCCTTGTCTTTCACCACGTGGTTCGGACCTGGTTACAGATACCCAGGCCTTTGCCCCTTAGTGCTAATCCAGCTGGGCGAGCAACCTCCTTTCATTGCGTATACACTCTTACTTCCAAGGACTCCAACTCTAGAATCGCTGTACGTTTTCTATGAATCAACGAGGGATAACAATTCCTATTTTCAAAAGATCCGACAAGATCAGAATATAAACCAGAGGAGAATACCTCTTTTTGGATGCGTATCTATGGACCCCATAGGATGTACGATGGCCTACGTTGACGTAATTCTGAGGGGTGTTGATATCAGATGTCAACGAAAAAGGCTCCGATGGGTACGTTACATTCCACAGTCTTAAGGTAAAGACCCCGTTAGCTCCTGACGGAGGATGGATCAGCCTGAAATTACCTTAGCCAAAGATTTTTTTTTAATTATGTTACCGACACCGAGGGTATGTTCATCGAAAAACTTTAATCTAATACTTAGGCTATATCAAAAAAGAAACTAATATAAAAACAAAGCAAAAAAACTAAAACAATAATTAGAAAAAAATTAACCGAAACAAAACTCGAAACAAAAATGGCATACTCTGGCGTTGTAAGGAGACCTGCCTTCCTTCTGTGCCCAAGCATAAAGCTAGCACCCAACAAGTGCACAGCCCTGGACAAAAGGTATCGGCCGCCTGGAATATTTCTTATTTCTTTTCATTTTTCAGGGATTGAAACTTACCTCTTAAAGGAACAGGACCAGAGCGCGAATTGGGATTTTTTTCTGATTATTTTTTAAATGTTGAGTTTTAATAAACTTCCAATAATTTAAATATTAGAATAATTTTTCCTACGACGTAAATTTGAAAAAAGAATTAAAACGTATAAATATGTATTAGTCTCAAAACCTTTGTCCAAGACTGCAGTTTGCTCTAAGCCCAAGTGTGCATCGCCTCATAGCCCTAAGTTATAATGTGTTTGAAAGCTTCGTATATGTAGGTTGTTTTCTATCATGGCAATTTCTCCTGATGTGTATGAGGTATATAGGGTGAACTAAACTGTTTTTTCCTTTGTTTCATCTACATATTTATCCTTTCGCCTATTTATCTCTCAATCTACTTTTCTCTGATAAATGACAGCGAAAAACAACTTGCCCGAGAATCACATTAAGGCCTTTGTAGGCTTTTTACACACAATCCTAGATAGCAATTTTGAATACACCAACATTTTCCGCGCGCAAATCGCGTACGCCTTTTCTCAAACCAAAAACATGTCTCAAAAAAAACAGATATTAGAAGTGGATTTGAGTAAAGATGGAAAGACTCGTTTGCCATAAGGTGCGCGCGCAGAAAACCAGAAACTTAAAGAGTTGGAAGGAAGATGTAAAAGAAAGAAATGGAAAAACTTAAAAACATAAAATAATCCCAAACTCTTCGTTAATAAGAAATTTCGAGGCTGTTTAGATTTATTGAACAATACAAAGCGCTGAATGATAAAAAATAAGAAAACAATCAATATAATAATTGCTCCGTGAGCAAACCTTTCCTACCGACTGTCGGCACCTTTATCGTCACTTTGACTGATGCAAAGATAACATAACCAATGGTCAACGGCCACATTAAGCTCATATGTGAGGCAAAAAAGCGCATAGGAAAATAATTAAATAATGAAAGCAAAAGAAACTAAATGAACAGAAAGTAACAGATAAAAAGTAAAAATGACTTTTTGGACAAACCTTGACGATAATAAATACTGTCGATGGAAATGAACACCTCAACTTACCAAAAGGAGTCGTAAAATTGTGCCAGCGCAACTTAAAAGTAAGATCTCACTGGATTAAAATTTCGATAAAACTGCGATCGGCAAATTCCCTTTGAGAAAATAGAATTCATTAAAGCATAATAGAACAAAGATTTAGATTGAGAAAACATGTTTAGAAAAGTGATATTAACGATGATGATGCGCGCCAATAAGCGGATTTATTCGTAGGCGAGTGATAATATCGATGCGAATATAAGTTTGTTCTTGTGTTTGTGAATAAGAAAACTTGAGAGAGTTATCCAACGGAGTTGTAGATTATGTATGGGACAGTTGGATGTGTTTAAGCTGGATGCAGTTTATATCGTGAGTTTAGTCTTGAAGAAAGGAGTTTTCAACCCGTATATCAGAGCTGAAGGATGTGTAGTATTTACCCTAACTCCTTTCTGATGGCAGTCGTGAATATCTCGAGTCGAGAACGGACTCCGGAGTAGCGAATTTGGACAATGGTTGGTAATTGATTTCCTTATACAAAGTTTCTAAAGCCAAACATGCGGTGCAACTGTTCTACAACATGTGCCAATTGAAAACTAATTCAAATAATTACAGTTCTCTCTTAATTCTAATGTTGTGAAGAAGGTTATGTCCATCAGGGAGAGCTCGAAACTGGATCATAAGAGTATCTTGACGAGATATTTACATGGTAGAAAAGTATTTTCTCCAAATTTAGACTTGGAAAGAACGATGTGATAAATCCCATGTCTGACAATCGGGAAGTAAAATTGGAGTTAAATTCCGTTTCTGCTAAAAACTTTGAAAAAATCATGAAGAGCCAATGTGGCTACTAGTGGCTACTAGGTTGAAAACTCTTCGCTGACAAGCCCCGATCCCCACCGCAGCGCCAGATTGGAAACGCACAAAAAATGAAAGGTATTACAAATTTCCTTTTAGTAACTACATAAACATATTTATAATTGTAAAATCACGCATGAAAACATAAATCCCTGAGACACAAATTAATATAATTCCTCGTTACTAAAATTTAATTCTATACTGCTTTGATCACGAAATATTTATGGAAAAATCACAATAATTTTCAAATGGTCACGCAACCCCAGAATTTATATTTAACTTTTAAAAACACTAATTTCCACTACATATAACCTTTCAATTTTTTACTGAAAAAGCGAGAACACATGCAATCAAGAAAGGCATTTTCACTCGGTGAAGGCTAAATATGGGTAGAAGCATAAACGAATAAAGAGGGAGTATAAATGAAGAGGACAAGGAGAATTAAAAATTCTAGAGGACAAATATGCAAAATCAATCTCTCTTAAATGAGAATAACGGGGCTGAGGGAATGTAATACATAAGAACAAAGACAAGTTTATACATCAGCTTAAAGCAAAGAAAATTACAATCTTGTACAAACAGAATAAACAATGATACAATCTTAAACCTACTTTGGATGAATAATTTCTGTAACCTTGGGTCTTTAATGTATGGCTTAACCCTGCATTGTAATTTCTTAGATTAGTCTTTAATATTACAATTTTGTATGGCATTTTGCGCCGTGAATTTATTTATAAAACTTTGCATATATATTTGAACTCCACTTAATAACTTTTGGCAACTTGAGCTTTTTTATCTTTTCCACCAATGTTTTGCTTCAACCTTTACCACTATTGGAGGCTATAACTTCTCAAGGTTTTAGATAAATTAGTACTTATCATATTAAATACACAATAGAAACAATAGCATTACTGTGGTTAAACGCAAAGAAACAAACAAATAGTTACCGTCATTGAAGATGAAAGTTCTTTAGAATGCAGGTCTTTTTTTCTTTTGTTTTAATTCAGTTTTAGGTACCTGCAACGAATAATGATTATTTCTACCCATTTTGGTGTTATGGATCAGGTATATGCAACCCTCAGGCAACCAACGTCCTTTTTCAGCCGGGCTTAGGACCGGCCATGGCAAAGATGACTCCAGGTTAACAAATAGTTCTACCCAGTGGTCATTTACATATGACCTTCACTGACCAAAGATGCATTCATAGTAGAACTAAAAAGGTTATTTTCCTACACAATCTTCTAGAAATCGTATGTTTATTTTCTCCTGTATTTCTAAATAAAATCTGATCTCTCGCAATCTTTTACTTATTCTCCAGGCAAAGACATAACTACCAGGTAGACATAAGACATCCCTGCCTTGCGTAAAGGTACACGAATTATAAGCACATAGTCCCTCCAAAAGATTGCATGAATGCAATGAAGTGTTGGTTTCAAAGGGACCTACATGATCCCCTTACAAGAGAAATGTGTGATCAAACATAATCATCGAATCTCGTGGGGGCCTGCGTTAAAATACAACTGGATTCGTTATTATTTTTTTTATTATCATGAACAAATACATATTTCAAGTTACAAATATATTGTCCTTTATTTATTTTCACCTAAGAGAATTAAGAAAGTAACTTTCTTTTTATAAAAGTTCCCCCTGACAACACCTATGGCTGCAGGATATAGTTAAACAGAAAATGTTGGTTTATTATTTAATTTATTTTATTTTGTAGGAAATCTAAAACTTCCTATCGATAATTTGTTTATAAAAACTATTAGGGGTTGATTTGGGGAAAATATCTTTTAAAAATGAATAGTATTTTTCTTTTAAAAGTATCGTTTAAAAAACATCTCTGAAATTAGTAAATATATGGACATTTTAAGAACTTCTATACAGGGTTGAGGGAGGTCAATGAGATTATCATGTAGCTTTTTTAAAACTCTATCATATAGGTCAGAAGGAGATAAATTTTTTAGAAAATATAATTGATAAGAAAGATAAATTCATTATGGATTGATTGGTAGGTGGATGTTAGTGAGAAACTTCACGCTAACATGCACCTTTTAGCAGTAAAGATCCTATCTCTTTGGAGTTCCGCAGTAATAATGTTTATTTATTTAAATGTCCCAGTTGTACTGGAATCTCTTACATTGGTAGCACCGTCATGTCTTTTGGAGCTAGGTTCTCTGCTCATATGGGGATTAGTTGGCGCACAAGCAAAATCTTAAATAAAAAGAAAAAGTCTTCTATTGGGGAACGCACCATAAGCTGTAAAACTGACATTCCTATTGATAATTTTTAAGTATTAGCCTTTAACAACAACCAACATCGCCTAAGAACCCTCGAATCTTTATATAACAAACACTACAAACCTACACTCAATGAAGATTTAGGTGCAATATCTTTATTAATTAACTAATTTTAACTACAGTTTGTTAGTTGGTTTGTATTTTTAACTACTGTTTGGTAAGTTGATGTTACTCTCTCCCAAGCCTCACTGTAACCTATAAATACTAGCCCCTTGTTAAACCCACCATTCACTCTCTAGGATGGATCCAGTTTAGTAGGTACGAAAGTTAACCGTTTTTATATTAAATGTTTTTAACTCCTACAGTGTTTACAAAATTAAAAATCTTTAACTATTATCATGTGAATTTCTCTTATAGTATTTAATTAATTTCTAAAATAAACTTTAAATTTATTAACTAATTTTTTAAGTCAGTTTTAAAGCAAATCTAACTATTGCCAAGTCATATTTAAAATTTTAACTTATAGTACATTTTACTGATATTTTATAATTGGTCACCTTTGAAAAAAATTTAGTCTTGTTGGTCTTTTCATGTTTTCTTCATATGTATAAACTTTAGTATACTTATTCTAGCCTGAAGATGAAAACTTGTAGTTTCGAAACGTAGTGAGAAATTTAAAGATGTTGCATCCGTTTCTGGTGGCTCTGGGACTTATCCTTAATATATATATATATATATATATATATATATATATATATATATATATATATATATATATATATATATATATATATATATATATATATATATATAAATATATATATTAGGATTAATAAGCAGGCATCATTTGGGGAGTTCATTAGTGTATTTTAACTTCTTGCTACCGACGTTTCAGGTAGGAACCCATTTTCAAAGATATGACACTAGGTATATATACTAACATAAAAAAATTAATTAAATAATTTTTTAATTAAAGATACAGCAAACGCTGAAATTCAACTTCGTACACTTGAATCTCTTTATATTAGATTTACAAACCCCACTTTAAACTCGGACACAAGCTCATTTCCACTTTTATTACAAACACCCACGAATCACACACGCCAAAACCACTCCCACAAAAAAAAACCCATATTTTTCCAATATTTCCATTATCTCCCTTTGTTTACAACGAAGACACCCAAAACTGATTAATCTCAGTTTTTATTTGAAAAATAAAAACAGATTTCCCTTTCCCTAATAGGTAAGAACCTGCATTTTTATAATTGGAATATTACCACCTCAGCTGCTTCCCATTTCCCATATAATAAATTTATAAATATCTGATAAAACTATTCTAAAAATTCCTTATGTTGGTGTCATATCTTTGAGAATGGGTTCTTTCCCGAAACGTCGGCACCAAGTAGTTAATATATAATAATGAACTTCCTAAATGCAGCCTGTTTGTTTATCCTGAAAATACGTATACACCTGGCAACGCGCAACCCCTCTGCTCTCTAAATATATATATATATATATATATATATATATATATATATATATATATATATATATATATATATATATATATATATATATATATATATATATATATATATATATATATGCGGTTAAGATAATGGCATAATTAAACAACTGTTCTGCTTGAGGTCCAGCAGGTGATCCTATCCTCCTTGAACTAGAAGGCAACCGCACTAATTTGTCTTGGATATTTTTCCATATATATATATATATTTATATATATATATATATATATATATATATATATATATATATATATATATGGATATGAAAACTCACAAAGTAGCGCGTGAGTAGAGCAATAAAGGCAAAAAATCCCACAAGAAAATGAAAGGCGGATTCCAAGTAACCCCTCTGCTCTCTAAATATATATATATATATATATATATATATATATATATATATATATATATATGCATGCGGTTAAGATAATGGCATAATTAAACAACTGTTCTGCTTGAGGTCCAGCAGGTGATCCTATCCTCCTTGAACTAGAAGGCAACCGCACTAATTTGTCTTGGATATTTTTCCATACATATATATATATTTATATATATATATATATATATATATATATATATATATATATATATATATATATATATATATATATATATATATATATCTATATATATATATATGGATATGAAAACTCACAAAGTAGCGCGTGAGTAGAGCAATAAAGGCAAAAAATCCCACAAGAAAATGAAAGGCGGATTCCAAGTACTTTCGAACTTGTTCAGTTCATTATCAGGAATAACGAAAAATATTTTCCGTTATCCCTTGATTATGAACTGGACAAGTTCGAAAGTACCTGGAATACGCCTTTCATTTCCTGTGTGATTTTTTGCATTATATATATATATATATATATATATATATATATATATATATATATATATATATATATATATATATATATATATATATCAGGAATATGAAGACCCAGGTGATTACACTAATCATTTATTGGCCGGACGTTTCGGACATAGAACCATCTTCAGCGACTATGTCGACTAATGAGAAGGGGAGAGAACATTAATTGATAACAATTAAAATAATGCATTAAATAATGGCTAAAAAAGTGGAAAAAGGCAAGTTAAAATAAGAAAATTGACAATTATTAAAATTAAAGTAAAAACACTAATAACAATATAGAGAATTAAATAATACCACCCATTGTGATTTAAAAAAAAATAAATAAATAAAAAAATAATAGAAAGTGAAATTATATCATAAACTGACTTGAATTTCATATATTAAAAGTTACTGAAGTAAACAAAAATAACCTAGTATATACATTCGAGGCCAAAAAAATCGTAACATTCATATGATGCAGTTAATAAAAAATAAATATTTAACTTACATGTATTTTATTGTGATTATATCCTTAAACTTAATACTTTGACATGCTGCCTTTTGGCATTGATTCGGCCAGCTTGGCAAAGTAGGAGGCATCCATTTT